>JAVQKG010264568.1:0-27168 GCA_036025885.1 Hypseleotris bucephala
AGACCCTTGCCCAGATCACTGTGTCAAACTTCATGAGATTTGGTTCATGTTTACTAAGATTATTGGCTTAATTAAAAATCTCCAAGTAATTATTAATTATTTAACCAATTATTATTTATTATAGAGGCACCAAAGTCGTCATATGTATGCGGCTTCATTATATGTAACTGCCCAGAAAGTTAGAAGTAGATCTGGCAAAAACTGTTTCAGTTATAGCATTTAAAAGTTTAAGCTTAATTAATGAATAACTTAATTAATATTCATCGCAGATGTACCCAATTTTAATCACCTCTTCCTTAAACCAGTCCTGACCTTCCCTGAAAGCTTCATCCAAATCCGTGCAGTAGTTTTTCAGGTATCTTGATCACAGACACGCACGCACGCACACACGCACATACACACACACGCCAACGCTGGTGATCACATAACCTCCTGGAGTCGGTAATTAAGTCCATTATTCATTCACTCCACAGTCACACTGGTGGTGTTAAGCTACTTCCGTAGCCACAGCTGTCCTGGGGCACACTGACAGAGACGTGGCTTCCACTGTGTGCCAATCATACAATCACATTCATTGGCAATGTGAGTTAAATGTCTTGCCCAGGGACACAACGTCAGTAAGCAATTGGGCAGAGGTTTGATCCGCTTACCCACCCCAAATAGATGTTCTTTTTCAATCGTTATTTTTTGTTTGTTTTTTCTACCAAGTAACATATCAAAACTGTGACTAGTCATTTTATTGTACCAAAATAAGCCTAAATCTTTGTCTAAACCTATGAACAACAAACCAGGACTAAACTAAGTCAAACTTATCACTAAACTAGGTGTAAACCAGGTCTGAACTAAGTATATCAGCTCTTACCAGCACAAAATCTGGTCCTACCAGTGCCAAGAAAGGACATACTAAGCATGATATTTTTTTTGTGCCTGGCCTTACTTTGTGCCACTGGCCTTACATTTTTCATTGTAACCACAAACTCGAAAACTACAGTTTATGCAAAGAGCCTTAAGTCTGAAAAACATTGATCTGAGAATCAATTGAGCCTGACCAAACAAGTACCACGCAATCAGAGGGTTGACAATGACAAAGTTTTTTCCCGTCACAAAATGTAAAACCTACCATCAGTCTTATGTAATGTGAAAACGAAGCATAGATTATCTTACCATTACTGTGCAAAAGTCGAGCCTTGTCCACCAGATACTTGTGAGAGGGAAGAAAGGCCTCTTTATCCAACAAAAGTGCCTCTGCAGCTTTGGCAGAATCCTATATGCACAAGTAAACACACACCAAACACAACGCTATTAATTTTCAATGAATCAATATCAATATATTATAATGGATGACGATCACTGAGGCATTCGATGGTCCTGCTGAACTATTTCTCACAACACCAACAAAAACATTTGAAGAAAAGCAAACTTTGGTCAACCTGAACTTGTGTGTGGTATTAGTAGGGCTTACCTGTGTCGAACTGCCATTCGCTGAAGCCAGTTTCATAACTTTTAAGATACTGAAAGAAAAAGACAAGACAATGACAAAACAATCACTCTAAAAATACATAAAAAATAATCAATTAGGTCTAAACCAGGACTAAACCAGAGCTTAAATAGGTCTAAACCAGGACTAAGTTTGGACTTAAGCTCACCTGAGTTCAGTTTTAATCTCTTCGTAGTCCAACTGGGATTGCAGTTTTGCTTCTAATCTCTGAAAAAATGTAGTCAGTTTAGTGTGTGTAATTGTAATAATCCATGACATTAAAATAAAGTTAAGTTAAAGTTACTGCTCGTACTGACCTCAATTGCTTCTGTTTTATAGGCCAGCTGCCGCTCCAGCTCCAGGATCTGATTGGCTGATGTTTCCTGTACTTCCTGGAGTGTGAACTGTAGCCTTTGGATGTTTTCGAGAAGTCGGAGGATCTCTCTGTCTTTGGCCATCAGGGCGGCCTCCAGCTTAGACGGCAACACCTCGGCTTTTTCATTTTTATCCTGAAAGAGTGAGGAAAAAAACTGCTGAGATGTGATAAAGTGAGGACAAAGTGTGAAAACATATCACGTCCATGAGAACAATTAATGCTATAAATATTTACAGTTCAACATAATTAGTTTCAGTATTGTCTTATTACTAACTTGTCCAGATAAAGAACATTATTGCTGATGCCTATACACATAATCAAAGGTTATGGTATTTTTTAAGATGTTTAGTATAAGTAAACTGTGTTTTTGTCCTGTCCTCTTACCCTGGTAGTGCCCTCTGCTTGATGACAACTCCCTGCGGCAGTGTTAGCTAACTGCTCCTTTAGCCTCTCCACTTCCCTCTGAGCTGTTTCAGCCCTCTGTAAAAATAACACATCACACAATTACAGTTTTCATAAATAAATCGTCATCTGGTTGACTTTAATTTCAAATTCCTAAAGGATTTATGAACAGTAGTAAAATCCTTCTCAAGTTTATAATTGCAATTTTTGACTATTTCTATTATTCACATTTTTAAGTCAATTTGATCAATTTCTGTATATTTTCTTCCCCAGGATTAGAAAACTATTTAGTTCCCAGGTGTTTCTAGTTGCAAAAGAGCTCTAAATATCAAAATAAGAGTCAAAATAAAAATGCTGATAACATTGAATACATAAAGGTGAAGCAGGGCAGGTACATAAATCACAGACAGGGTCCCTGCTCAGAGGAGAAACCTTAGCAGTTACCAGCTCATTCTGCTGAAAACGCTGTTTAGTTTTGCCTCTACACTTTAGTCCCAAAAGTGTTTACCTGCTCTGTCAAAACATGAATGCCTAATTACCGACGCCAGGAGGTTATGTGATCGTCTCCGTTGGTGTGCGTGTGTGTGTGTTATCAAGTTTACGCAAAAACTACTGCACGGATTTGGATGAAACTTAGAGGGAAGGTCAGAACTAACAGGGAAGAAGTGCAGATGTTGGGAGTGATTTGGATTACAGTTTAGATGTAGGATTTTTTTTTATATCTCACTCTCAGCCCTGGTGCTTCACTCAGTTGAGAGGAGAGCATCTCCCCCACCACTCCCACTCTTTTACCCCTCCTGACACTGGCCCCCTGCTGAAAAAAAATACAGTATTTACACAAGCACTTGGAGAGGACAGACCTCCACCAAGGCAGCTAAAAAAAGTAGTACATGTCTACACTACTGCTGCATTACAGACCTCCACCACATCTGTATGTGGTTAATTCACATTGTGAGTTGTGAATGTTTATTGTTTGATTTCTGGTGATTACTTTGAGGAAACGAGTGGTTATCTGGTGCTATATTTTCTTTTAAAACATTCTCGGCTATCCTCATTTCAAACCAAGCATCAGAGTAAAGCATGCTTGTTAGTGGAAGTTGGACCTCTGTGAATATTTCAAAAAGTTTTCACATGCCTACCTAATAAAGTGGCCACTGAGTCTATACAGTATACGCAGATGGGAGCAGCGCAGCAGTCGCATTGGGACAGGAAGCAATCACGACTATACAAGAAAGAAATGCAATGTTGTGCCTCCACAGTGAGCCACCTCCCAGGTTTACACAGGCTAATCATACTCTCGGGGGGAGGTGGGGGTGCGGGCAGGACAAGGGGGGGGGGCCCTAATTAAAGCCTGGGCTTGATTACACGAGTGATTGCCCTAACGAAGCAGCATCTCAATCAGGAGCGCTGCCAAAAACTCACCTGGTTTGCTTTCTCCAGATCGGCCATGATGGAGTCGACCTCTTCTGCCCTAGGACGCACACACACAAGGGGAGAGAGAAGGGGCAACAAAAGATTACTGAGGAGCCACTCGTGTCAACAGTGAGTCCAAGTGTTGTGCCACATATTTGGGTAATTCTGTAATTATTTGAAAACTGGAAAAGTAGGAAAGTGGGTGATTTGTGCCAGAAATTAGGAAGTTTGATGACCTTGTTCCAGCACTTTATAGAAGAGATCACACAGAAGGGTAATGGGATGATAGTAAAACAGTAATTACTGAAAATCAACTAGTACTTATGATGAATTCATCAATGTCAATAGCAATGGCACAATGTAAGCATATTCAGGGTCAACAGCACTGAATGTTGGAGACTTTGGGGAAGACTAATATGAAGTTTGTTGGTGTGAGGATTTAGTAGTAAATAATAAAATAAAATAAAATGGAAAATAAAGGGATTTTATGTTGCATTTGACTTTTTCACTTCATCTTTGATATTTCTTTAAGGGAAAAAAGGATGTGTTGGTATGCACTATAGATGGCTACTTAACGCACAGTGATAGCAGTCACAAACTCTTTTCTAATTAAAAACAACAGCCATGCAGGAATATTCATGAGGTTTGTTTGAAGTTCAACAGTTTCCCCTTCCTCACATGGGACATGATTTTCAAAAGGTAGATAAAGCCGTTATTGATGAAAATATGCAGCAGGTTTGTTAGCTGCTCAAGAGATGGTACATTCACCATTTTTAATCTACTTAAAACAAGCCAGAATCACCAGAGACTTGGTTTACCTTTCATGTCTGCATCTCAGTATTACAAGATAGGTTTTTGTCCCACCTCAAAAGATGGACTAAAACATGGTTAAACCAAGAGAACACCAACTAAATCCATACAAAACCAGGATTTGAACTGCATACCACCACAGGTCCGCATACCACAATTTGAGAACTACAGGGTAGAAGGAAGAATTTAAAATTATTATTTTTTTAATCCACCTTAATAACACCCAGTCTATTGTGCAGACATGACCATAAAATATCACAACTTGGCTATTGTGAAAAAAAACAAACATCAAATGTAGGTTATTTCTCACAACCAAAAGTGACATAAAACTTGATTTGTTTTTGTCTCATGTCCATAGGCCCAGTAATCATGGACCATAAACGATACCAACACAGCTGCATATACATAAACATCACAAGAGGACAGATAATCACCAAAATAATTATAATTCGATACAATCATTAAGAAGTGGAGGAGAGAGCAGTGGCCACAATTAGACAAAGTAGCAGTCAAATATCCTCAGATAGGCCCATCCCGGTCATAGACTTTGCCCCAGTACATCAATAAGTCCTGGGACAGATGGCACTGCACTGACAGGCAGCACTAGCAGGTGTCAGCCCCACATTTAATGAACTCATGGGCTACGGAAAATGTTTTGTATTGATTATCTGCTCGGTGTCTCAAGCCCGACTCGGACAAATAGTGTTTTTTATCAACACGGAGGAAGCAGTCATTCAGAGTAATAGAGGCAGGTGTGGCTGCTGAGGCACGGGGTCAATGCTGCTGGAGTCACAACAAAACCAGGAGGAGGAGAGAGGGCCTTAAAGAGACTTACATTAAATGAGGGCTTTATTGGCTGTGTTAAATCATCAGTTTCCAAAAAAAAAATATTTTTTTAAATGCAGGGATATAGTGTGGGTCTACACCTTGTTATCCCTGTTATCTCTACCAGAGTAAGCTGTGCAGTGATGGTTTATTTACTTGAAGACAGGTGTTGGTGGTTCTTCTCAGCTCTAAATACATCTATGACAACACATAACAGAGACACTCTATACAACCGCCGCAGCAAAAGGTGAGGGCAACTGAAAAAGTGTCCAGCCCAAAGAAAATGGATGGCAGTGGGTCCAGAAACATCAGTTCAATTGTGGCATGGATTAAGCCTGGGAGAAAATCCATTAGCGGCGGCTGACTGTGCTCTGGAGCACAACCCAAACAAAGGAGTGTTTACTTTGAATGCCTATCGACATCCTTCATACCAGCTCAGATTCATTTCAGGCGTGCGCTGGATACATTGCGCTCAAAGACCAGGACAAGGTAGAGTGTTTTCTGAAGCAATCTTTAAATGGAGCAATTCTTCTTGAGGTGCTGTCAAGGCCCAGCTGCCAGCGAAGCCAAACACAGACCTCTCTCATCGACCTGCATTAGCGGCCCAGTCACTCTCACTCTCCACCGGCCGCCACACAATGGCATTCCTTGGACCGAAGTTCACACTAAAGACGCAACACTAAAACGCACTCGAAATGCAACAATATGTGATACACACAGAAGGACACACAGGTATGAGTGAAAAAGAGGCAAGAGATGACAATAAAGGTAATCTGATATGCTTTTATCTGCACTAAGGTAGATCCATTTTGGTTTGATAAAAAGCTCAAAGTCACAAAGCTGGAGCCCATAGAGAATTTTTCCTCAAATTTTGTACATTTCTTGTATTGAAATGAGTCCAGACAGTGTACGTTTTGTGGTAGTCCCAAGCCTGGAAAAATTGATACTTTTAGCAAAAGGGCCAATAACAATACTGGCTTTACTGAAAGGACCAATCTGTGCTCAAGAGGGGAGGAGCCTTAAAAAGACAGACGGTACAATAAAACTAATTGTTGGATTTTTTTAGGACGTATCTACTGTATCTGAACTATTCCCAGTCAAAGCACAAGTGAAACGTGTTGTATAAATATTCTATTTTAAGGTAGACAGACACCAAATGTGAGTTCTTACTTTTTTGTCATTTCCTCGTTGTATTTGCACTGTAAGTCCCGCAGCTCAGTCTGTGCAGTATTCAAAGCTGTAAAGAAACAAATACAAAACCATTTCTTTTAATGACCTACAGGTTTATTTCTACCAAAAAATATATAGCTTAACATTAGTTTCAGTAGGGGGCAGACTGCAGTCCCCCTCCTTAAAACTCCTGAACATGTTGTGATCTCTATTGTGCAGCACTTACATGAATGTAGAGCCTTTATCTTGTCCTCAGCTTCTGACAGTCTCTGTGTTGGACTCACATCAGAGTTCTCCTCCTCCCTGCAACACAAACGGTTTTATACAAACAATTATACATACAAAAGTTGAAACACATGATTTTTAGGTTATTTGTGGATCATAATCATCCATAGCTCACCCTCTGTCCTCGGCCTGCTCCTGGTGGTTCTGTTGGGGGGACCCCGGGGCCCTAGGAGCCGGCGTGCTGTTGGGGGTCATCAGGCCTGGACTGTGTGTCTGATCTGAGTCTGACACCACTGCACTGTCCTCTGAGGGCTCTGAGAAGAGACCACAGAGTCTGCTGTTATCATCTGATTACTGAATTCACAATAGCATCAAGAGTCTGCTTTCAACAGTTGTAGAAATAAGATCTGTTTTGGAATTTTAAAAATCTGACCTGATGTAACTTATAACTTTATTAATAAATGTATAATTTATTATGAATGAATGTGCAATACAGGTACAATTAAAAACTGTAATATTTGTGTGTCATACTGGCTGTGGGACCAGACTCTGACGCTCGAAAGACACTTTTCATCTGTCCTGTAAAATATTATTATTTGCATATGTGATATAAATCTAATGTAATATTGGTCAAACAAATAAGACCTGTTAGTTTAAGGCACTGGAGGTGTTTGTGCCAGTGTCCGCTGATCTCTCGGACCAGGGCCTCAGCGTCAGGGGCAGACGTATGCAGCTGCTGCAGCCTCTCCTCCAGACTGTGGGAGGCCTCCAGCACTGGAGCAGGATCTGAAACACACAGCAAAGCTCTGAAGAAGGCTCATGTACGCTCAGCTCAGTCTCAGAAAAAGCAAAATGTCTGTTTTACGAGTGCTGCCTGTAAAGCACACTTGTGCAGCAGTTTGAACAGTCTATTCCACTGAGACATGCCGTTAGACTGTTCCCACTCCACAGTCGCCTTTGAACTGTTCACAGAGTGGACCTAATGACACAGAGACTACAGTTCAGAGGCAGGTCTAATGAGTTGTCTCAAACTCAACAACCACAGAAAGACAAAAAGACAAAGACAAAAAGACTGCTGTGAATCAGGCACAGGTCCCCAGCATACACCTAGGCAAAGTATGCAGAAGTGTGCTCCTGAAAAGGGGGTAAAAGAGAAAAAAAAGTGTGATTCTTTAGCACAACAGAGGAGCTGTTTTGCAATGCATGCGTGGCAGCAGCGGGCCCATGGGGCCAACTAGGAGGCTGTTTCTCAGCTAACAAGTCTCCTCTGTATCATTTGATCATTTAAATTATTATGCCAGGAATCCTCAGGAGGCGCTCGGCACTCCACATCACAGGACTGTTTTTAATCTTGCCTCGCCTTTCTTCCCCTCCCGAAAAGTTCAGCGGCTCAGAGAGCGAGCAGCCTGTTGTGTACCTGTGACGAACACCAAAGGAGGTGACTCTAGTGCCAAAGCACAGAGGGGCTCAGGGGAGCCACGTGCACGCCACCTCGCCCACGCGCACAGCACTTCACAACTCAAAAAGAGCTGCAAAAACGCTGCTTTGCTCCACAAACTTTTCTCCCACAGCTTTCATCCACTCATCTTAGGCTCGTGTGAGGAACCCGATTGGATCCTGCTTCGGCGAGCACCGACTGAAGTGGCTTTTCATAAGAAGTTGGAGCCACAGACGTTTAAACTTTGCCAGTTTTCATTGGAAGAATGCAATCTGGAGACTGCGGGCCACAAAAATAAACGCTCATCACAAACAAAACTTTATAAAGTGCAATTTTCTGAAATCCTGACCACGCATTGCGACTGGTTATATCTGCATTTTCATCAGACAAACATTTTGGGCCATCTAATTGATTGAGCTATTTTTCCCAGGACCGTTTACAGTTGTCTGCCTTCATTGTTACACCAAGTGTAGAGCTATTGCATCAGTCACGAGGGACATGACTATTAAGAGCACAGCTCTTCTAAGACAAACAGGATGACTTAAAGCAGTGCTATCCCATCGACCCACTGTCACAGAAATCACTTTATCAGCCTCTTTCCCATATATCCTTTCAACTTTTAATGATCAAAGGACACAGATTATAGTAAGGGATCTGGCGCTCACCGACAAGCCCGGATTATCAATCAGCGGCAGGGGAGTCAAATAAAGTCAAATTTAAAGTGAAGGGATATAACTTAAGTCAGTACACAACATTAACCCTCGTCAAAGACAGAGCAAGAAACTCTCAGAGGGCTGAGGATCTACTGTAGTTCAGTCCAATAAAGACTGCTGATAACTTTAGAAAAACACCAGCACTAATGATAGAGCTGATTAATCTCCTTCAAAGAAAAACTTAAGACAGATTCCCCTTGTCTTTCAACACAAACTAGTTTATATGTAACATTATTACTAACAATAAAGTAAAACAATGACCACAAACTAATCTACTGAGTTATCAAACTAACATCTGTCAGCTGTTCAGTAAATCTAGGTACAATGGGACGGGACTCACATTGTCTTGTGCATTAGCGTGGGACATCCATGTTAATAAATAAAAACTGTTAATGAATGAATATGAGCATTTTACATTAATTATATATAAACAAAAACACATACATCTTAATTAAAGCAATAAATACTGCAGTAATGTAATTAAATATATCTTTTCAATGGACTAAAAGGGACATATTAGCACTGATAAAAGCAGATAGGTATAGGATCTTTTAAACGCATTGATAAGTGTTTACTCAAATGCAAAAGCTGTACGACCTTGAATAATAATGATGATTAATTATACATTTCAAAGATATTCTGTAGCATCCATTAGTTTATATGAAGCTTTTTTTAATGTCATTAAAATGTTAAATAAGATGTTAAACTCTGGTAATTACTTAAGAATCAAGCAAACACTATAGTCACCACTTCAGGACATGTTCAAGTATTTCAGTACAACACTTTTCATTATATATATTTTATATTTCATTTATAAAGTATAAACGTTTTTTTTCTACATTTACACACATAAACACACACACACCCACACCCACACACACGGGACAAGTAAAGTACCTGACACTACCCTGCTGGCTTTTTAAGACACTTATCCACTTGAACTAAAGTCAAACCATAACTGATCTAAACTCCATTGTGTCCCACCAGTGGATGGAGGAGATGTGGACAGTAGTTTCTTCAATAGAAATAAGCAAATCTGAGTGTTTGTGTAGTGTTGAAGTTACAATAACTGAAGTTCTCTGAATATAATGAGGCGTATTCATCAATGAGAGTTGTAATCTGTTCTTATGTTGCATGAAGCTGAAGGCAGGTGTAAGATGGTTTAGCAAAGTGGTTCTCAAATGATGGGTCAGGGCCTAAAATGGAGTCACAAAGATTTGAAGCCTAAATTCACATTAATTGACAGTTTGACTTTAACTGATTTATTTTTGCTTAAATTGTAAAGTTGACAAAGACAAATTGGAGGACCAGCACTGGTTGTTTCCAAATCTGCATAGGGAGTAGTAAGTAAGTATCGGTAACCACAAGAGGTCAGTAAAAATATTTAATTTTTTTCCATTTTTTAGCATCGTGAGAGAGAGCATTTACCCCTGAACTAGACACTCTAGGCTTTATCTCTTCACTTTACACTTGCCCTATTACACACAACTGCAGTTTTGGGTGGATTTGAGTCAAGCTTGGTTTATTTCATGTAAATTCAAAAAGCTTTTTGACTCCACTCTTTTGTTCTGAGCTTCTTTTAAACTACCTTTGTATTGATGTCAGTGCGTCTCCATCTCTTCGACTGTCAAACAAAGAGACAATGAAAAAGAGCAGGCTAAGAAGTTTCTCTTTCACTCCTTGTTTTGTTCGCTCACAAAAGGTGCTGCTTCTTGCTAAACCCTTTCTATACTTTTTACTATGTTCTCAATCAGTCTGCCACATCAAGGTAAAGAGAGGTAAGGTTCACCGACTGAATATCAAATGGTGGAAAATGCACCACAAACACAGCTGTCATGTTTGAAAATCTGATGCATCTAGAGGAAAATGTCTGATAATATTTGGTACCAGCTTGCTAATATTATCCAAATTACAGTTTCTTTGTCAAATCATCGTGGTGATTTTAAAAAAAATGAGCTTGAAGTTGACAAAGAGCATGTGACTTTATTCTGTTTATGATTAAAGTGAATGAACTTCACAGAATTACTAATGATATATTTTCTAAGCAATATCTTGGTGATCTTGGTATATTTTAGTACAATGCCAAAAGGGTATGTCCAAAATTTTGTTTGACATAAAGAATAAAGAAAAGGATCAATTGATAAAAAAAGAGAACAAGAATGTGGGTTACTATTTTGAGCTGGCTGCCATTGCTCTCTCTGAATGAAGTCTGCGTGTTCTCCTTGTGTAACTGTGGCTTTTCTTTGTCTACTAAATGTTTAATGAAATGGCTCCTTGTGAATAAAATTATTAACTATCTGCCAGTGAATGCAATAGCCCCATGCCCAACTGTTCATAATCCTTTTATTTTACATTAGGATAGGGTTTAGTTCTTGGTTAGTCCTTGTTTAATTTTCAGTTGTGATATTACTTAAGAAATAGACCTGGTCGTTTTATATTTTGTGTTGGTTTATGCTCTCATAGTCAAGGTTTTAGTCTAAACCTTTGAACCTCATAAACATATCTCCATAGTTGTATTATACTCATCAATAGTCCTTCAAAAGTTACTAAAACAGTCCTTAAAGCCTCCCACGTACTCCCTATCACTCTCCATTGTCTCAGAGGTGAAACTCCCATCTCTTGTCAACCTACTTTTGGTCCTTGACGACAATATTGCACGAGTCTTACTGTTTGTTGCAGCAGCAGCAGCGGCGCCTGTTTACGGACCTTGAAGTCCACTCAGAGAATAAAAAAAAACAAGATGTTTTGAATGAAAAGAAAAAACCTTGGAGCACAGCCTTGTAAATTAATTTGTTCGTGTTGTATGATGGGAACACAGCTGGCCTCATTACCATGCACACAACAAATAATTACAGTTTTTTTTACCATTTTTTTTTTCTCTCTTCAGCCACAGCCATCGCTCGGCTAATGGGCTTGCTGGGTTAATTATGTCGGTGCGTAATTACACAGAGCCCAGGGAGACATAATGGTGCCCCCTGCCGCGCGCACCGCCTAATGATGTGGTATCGCTGACAGGAGCAAGACGGACCGCCCCTGCGCACCTGCCACCACATACACTCAGCACCAGCCACTTTATTAGGTACATCTTAAACCTAGTAAAATGGCTTAGTCTGGTCTTTTACTGCTGGAGAACAATTACTTCTAGGTCCACGCCATGCTCAAAGTCAGTTCAATGTTTCTTTCTTCTCTTTTTCTCTGTTGGTTTGTCTTCCATGTCGAATTTTAAATGCAGCCCAAACCTAAATCAAAGTCTAAAAAAAGATTACATTTTGGGAGTAATCCAAGACTTGATCTAAACTAGGTCTAAACCCTGCTTGGCAAGCTAATTCAACAGTAGCTAGTGTAGGACCCACTTCTAAATTAGATTAAAACCAGCAATCAAAGGTCTTTAAGCCAAGGTGTAAGCACAGACTCAACCAAGCCTAAAATAAAAAACACAATGTGGACTAAACCAAGATAAAAAATAAGTCTCTACCACATCGAAACCTATAGCCAAGTCTTAAGCCAGTTTTAATCAACTATAACTAGGAATATAAACTGAAAATGTAAAACTAACATTACACATTCCCCCATAATGTTAAATGATTTTGAACCCTTCATCACTCTAAACTTCTTCTAGGGTTTCAGTATTTCTAAAACTCATATTCATATGGCCCTAATAGCATCTCACCGACAGTTCAATGACCACATCACTACAGGGCGACCACCTCATTATCACAAAACTAAAACTGATGAAACTCCACATCAACGCAGCAGAAATCACACAAAAACAATTAATAAGCCAAGGGTTTTTTGGCTAACAGCGAGTTACGGATATGGTGCAACCCAATTCTGAAAGCTAATTATCACTTTCAGAGGCTTGGGGGAGTTTTATTTTTATTTATTGTTTTGAATTTGGTCATATTTCTGCAATGAGGCAGCGGTTGGTAGTCTAATTGAGCAGCAGATAAGATGCAATAGTTCACATGTAATGAAATGTATTTGTGAATTTAGTGTCATTAGATATTAGCCTCCAGTTGTCATGTTTCTACAGTGGCCCTGATAGGACAAAAAAGTTGAAGGCACAATACAAGACAATCTATCGGTCCAAACTTGTGTTCAATAAAAAAAAGTGATATTAGGAGCAATAGATATTTCCTGGTTAAATTCTGGTTTACTTGTATTTACTTGTAATTGTATAGTTATTCTTTGAGTCTGGTTTATATATGATCAGTGTTACATGTCTAGTACTGAGTTGGTTCTAAATTTAATTCTCGTTGAATCTTGGGTTTAGACCAGGGGTGTCCAAACTTCTTTCACCAAGGGCCACATCAAAATTATTATAGAGGAAGGCCACTTGCTGAGGTGACCAATTTCAGAAAAGTCCCCCTTTAGAATCTGGCCACATGTGTTTTTTGCTCCCTCTATATTATAACCACATAAGAGCTAGAAGATAAGATATTTGAGCTAATTGACAGGTAAGCGGTCACAAAAAATTGCTCTGTGGGCCACATTTGACGCCTGGGCCATAGTTTGGATACCCCTAGTTTAGACCAAGTTTATAATAGCTCATTTTTATTCTACTTGCGACATTTAACCTAGTTTTATTGTAATTTTAGCATTGGTTTAGTCCTTTTAAAGTCCACAAGACATGTTTAGTTGTTTACAAACTTGCATACTCTTCTACGTAGTCCTGTATGCAAACAGTGCTTGCTTAGTATTGGTACTGCTGGTTCTGTCTTTAATAAGATTAATCCTGGTCTAACTTTTCTTTGACCAAGTTTAATCCTGAACTTTAGACCTGAGTTCAGTCTTAGTTTGTAGGTTTAATCTGGGTTTAGGCCTGGTTTATTAGTGTAGCCTATATGCATTTAGGTCATGGTACAATTATCAGTGGTTATTTCCATGTCAATATATTGGTTAGACACTAAATCCTCAATATTGCACCAATTTAGTTACTTTCTGTTTCCCCGCCACATTCCTCTCCCCTCTCTTCTCTTTACTATCCCCACTCTGGTGCGTCCCCCTGGGGTCTCCTGTCCTCCGCTGGGACCACTGCTGAGGGCCGTGGCTCTTTTATGAACATAATGCATTATTAAGCACCTCAAACATCCCCTGGGCCTATGTTTATTACCGCTCTTATTAATCACTTGTGCATAATGTCGACCCGCCCAGAGAGCTTTCATTTCCCTCTTTATAGCAACATTTTTTCTCTAACCAAAAGATAGACCTTTGCCAACGCCACTTATAAACCAACTGGAGGTACTGACAATGACAATAAGGTCTGCCTCTGAGGCCTCTCTTATGTGTACTGTATATGGCAGAGCTAGACTAAACAGAGCCTAAACAAGGACTAAACCACTGCTCCACCAGGTCTAAACCTATGAAACATAATACAGTTTTATGGTATGGATAAAAATGCTCTATTATATCACTTTAGAGTCCTGGTTTAGTCCTGATTAAATCTTGTTTTTAGTTTAGTTCTGGTTTATTAATCTATTTTATGATCATTATTACCGACACCAGGAGGTAATGTGATTAGGTCCGTTGGCGTGCATGAGTGTGTGTGTAAGTGAAGTTCCCACAAAAACTACGGCACAGATTTCGATGAAACTTTCAGGAGTGATTAAATTTTGGTACATCTGGAATAAAAATAATTTAACTAATTCATTAATTAAGCTTAAATGTACAACTTAAAATGCAATAACAGCCATATGAGTTCACAGGTTCATAACATTAGGACATTGCTGCGGTACACGGTGGTAAGTACCAGGGCGAACCATTCTCAGCGCCCTATATTGCACTTCAGAAAAGTTAAATACAGACAGAACTTCTTTATGGACTATAGGACTAAACAGGACAACAGCATTAATTTGATTTAGTTCTAGTTTAGTTCTGGTTTAATTCTGGTTTAGTCATTTATTTAAATTTAGATTTGGATAAACCCTGCCTGGTTTACTGTTATCTTTAAGATTTAGCCCAGGCGTTCATGTTTGTCTTTATCCTCAACTGTAGATAGTCAGCAGCACACTGAGTTCTGCCTTGGAGGCCCTCTCTTTATGTAGACAGCAGGTTGAAAAGGACAGTGTTTCTTTCTGCATTTGTATGACTCTGAATCACTAAGGTCAACTCTTTCTCCTCTAATATTCTCATAGCCCTGGGAACTATGTGACGTGAATGTGTGCAGCACTTAAAGAGTCTCACATACAAAAGGACATATGACTTAATGAGACAAAAAAAATAGGCAGGGTTTTTACTGAGAGGTTGCAGTTTCCCCGGTCACCACTAGCAAGCACTATTGTCATTTATACTCATACTTAGCTTAGAGATTTCAATAGGATCAAGTGAACAGGCTGAGGATGTTAAATGTGTGTTTTGAAGAAAAACCTATAAGAAAGTGTATGAGGTAGTTTTTCTAATGATTATATTTTAGGCATTCTCTTGGGTATGGGACAGGACAGCAGTAATGAGTTTGAGTTTTGTGGTGCAAATATGTCTCCAAAGTTTAGTAATTGCTCACTTTATATGTGTAGTATGTGTCTGTTCTGTGTGTTGTTGTTCGAGCCAAAATGCAAGTTTTGACGAAGCATCCCGTGCCAGAGTTGAACTAAGGTTTTAAGCTGTAAGCTGCACTCAGATCCACAGAGATGTTTCATAGACTATTTTTGTTGGACAAGAATTCATCTCAATCTTTTTTTTGAAAGATGAAATCATCTGTAGGGTTACTTTTACAGTCTTAACTCACTCAATAAACTTTGGTTTCTTGGCTACTGTGGCCTTGACTATAACTAAAAAATCATTTTGAAAAGGGGAAATTTTTCATTTCAGTCACAAAATATTTTTTTAATTAATTTTCCAAATATTCTGTCAATGTTCAGTTCTGTCAAGTTTGATGAATTTTCAATGAACGTCATTGTGAATTGACCTGTCAAATAATAACACTAAGTTTGTGTAATTTTGAACATACTTCTAAACAGGCACAATCAGTGAAATGCTTGTAACCTTTTTTATGTTAAAGTACCACTAAGTAACTTATGGATGTCTTTTTTGGTGCTTCTTTCAAAATCTTTTGAAAGGCTCCAAGTGTTTTGAGATTTTTTCTATTCTATATTTTATTACAGTATGGTGCACAGCTAGTTCTTTGTATATCCTATACAGACACAAACCAGCCAGCACAAACATCTCTGTGCAGCCTGATTGGCTGATCTGAGTGTCAAAAACATTCAAGATGGTGCACGAGAGTGTTTCATTACGCCATAAGTTTTTACAGAAAAAAAGGCAGGTAATGTATCTCTTATTTACTGCACACCAATCTACATTTAAAACTCCTGTTCATCTTGCTCTTTTGCGTTTGCCTGTTAATACGTCCATTTGTTTACTTCCTTAAAACGTAGTCTGTCACGCCACTTTACTGACATCTACCACTTTTCTGATTGGTATTACTTGAGAAATTAATTGCGAGCGAGTGACCAGACTCAAAGCTGGTACAGCAAGATTCTGGCTTGCCAGGCTAGTGCAAAGCTGCCACAATGTTAAACACTTATTACTCTTAAACTCTTAAACATTTTTCAAAACAAAATTGTAGTTTCTCAGTATTTTGACCAAAACGGTTGTTTATCGCCACAATGAAAGAAATTCAGACCGCAATTTTTTTTTAGAAACTTACAACTTTAGAAACGAAAATTGATCTAAAACACAAAAATGCTAAACTTCAAATATATAATAGATATATTTATATATTTATCATTTATCGGTCGTTTATCGTCACAATGGAGGAAACCCAGACTGCCACAGTTGATTGAAATCTTCAGAAAGTGTGAGATGAAAGGTTGCAGTTTTGAGCAGAGATGGGCTCCTGAGGGAGGCTTATGTTGGGAAGAGCAAACACCTTCAGCGGCAGGTCTCAGGGCTATGCCACCGGCGACAAAACTGTGACGTTCAAACAAGCTTCAGCTCAAAGACGAAATCCGAAGGAAAAAATAAAAGAAACAGGTGAAATTCTGCCACAAAAACTTGAATGCTTAGTGATCGAGACTTGTTTATGTTCGCTGATCAAAAACAATGCGGAGGTGATGTGAGAGTAGTTAGGCATAGGCTGCTAAGAGGAAATCTTTCATGACTATAGTAGGAGTTACAGTGCACAGCATGGGGAAGTGTCATCTGCAAATCAAAATATAAAGAGCACTAATGAAACACACTGGGGTGAACTGACGTCTCACCTCAAAAGCAGAAAACAAATGAAAGTAACAATCACTTCAGAAATCAAGAACTTTTTGAGTAGACAATGTATTGAACTGGAGCAAAGTCAAAGAGTCATCCAGTCAGGTAGAGTCATTATATAGGTTTATTTATAGGTTTATTTAGCTAAATCAAAGACTATTTTAGGGTATGATGGCTTAATTAAGTAAAAATTAAAGCTAGATAGGTTTCCAATAGATCAAGGGACTATCTTGAAGTGGCAAAGAATCACCAGATTTTGTTTTAGTTTAGCTCCAGGAATCAACAGCTTTTCATCAAATACAAAATAATGTATATTCTCACTTTAAGCCCCATAACTTTGATATAGAATTAGTCGGAAAAAGTGTCAAACTGGTCAAGCATTTTTTATATTAGGAAAAGTAACTTTTTTGGGACATTTGTATTCGTTGATAACCACTTAATAAACAGTCCTTTGCTTTTCCTGTCCCCCATCCCCCCACTTCCTCCTTGCATTTATTAACTCGTTCTGATTGGACGGACAAGCAGCGAGCACGCACAAATGAAATAATAGGAGACGGGGAAAAAAACACCTGCAATGAATAGTAATAACTGCATTAAGATTAACGAGCGTGGCATGTAAAGAATAATTGCATCTGTCAAAAGATTTAAAATACATGAGGTGTATAGGCTAGCTGTTGTATGTGTGCAAAAATATAAAGTGGGCCCAAGCCAAATCATTGTCCTCTGTTGTACCCAGAGTCATCCATTTTAGCAAAGAGGGGCGGTGGGGGGTTTGTATGGGGGAGAGGAGTGTGACCTTGGACAGCGGCGGGACAGTGATCAGTGACAAAAACATGTTGAGGATACAGTAAGGCCAGTGCAGATGGGAAGATATGGATGACACTGAGGAGGGCCGTGCCCGTTGTTTAAATGTAGATTAGAGAGGACAGTGGACACACATAAGGTGGAAGACAAAACACAGAGGGCATCTTTAAAACAGGCAATGGGCCAAGAGGAAGAGTTAGTGCCAGGGTGTAGTGGTTAGAGTTTGAATTAATATAAAAACTGTCAATCTTTCTTTTGTCATTATCTTCACATTGCCAGTGAAGCAACTTGTCAGTCAGTTGACCTTTCCCCTCTATCATACATGTATAATATTATAATTGATGGGACTGTAACACCAAGAAAACTCTTCACAATCTACATAAAAAAGCCTAACAGGGTCCAGAAACCTTATTGCTGTGTGCCACCATTCAGAAATAACTTAACAATCAGAAGTACTTTGAATTTACCGATAAGATGATGTTGCGAACAGACTAAAATTCTCATTCTAATTACCCATAGTAGTTATATCTCTGTTTTAGCCCTGCAACTAACTGGCCAATATCCAGGGTGTTGCACCAGATATCCGCAACTTCCAATAAATACAGTATAAGCAGTAGAAAAAAATCAGTTTTGGTTCAACAGAAATAGTCTATATTTTAAAAACCACTATCCTCACCCTGTATGCCCATAAGGTTACCCTTCTCCAATAATGCAACTTGTATTCATTTATGTATTTATAAAAAAAAAGCTACATATTACATTCAAGGCAATGTCATTTTAGCTCCTCCTCAAGTCAACTGTGTCTGACTTTCCCTTTTTCTTTTTACAACAACGCCTTTGTTCTCGAACGATATAACTCTTAGCTGACTCAATTCCCTATTTAAGAAGGGTCCATGACAAAATACCGTATCCTCCGGAGACGCCTCTGTATTTGAATTAAGGTCTTTGATATAAAAGGTATAGGTCAGGAGAATCAAACTGAATACATCTTCAAAGTAGCGTATTTCTTATCAAGGAAATAACGGCATTCAAAGTGTGTGTGTGTATGTGTGCCGGAGACAGAGACTATAGTGCGATATCAAGCAGAGGACTTCAAGGAAAAATGGAGACCTTTAAAAGTCAGCTATTTCTCTGACGCACACTTTTATCTTGTATTCATTGAATCTGTAAACAGCATTCGCTACTCCACTGCCACAAGTGTCCCTCTGATCTGCACAGAGATTGGGCCCGGGCTTGCTGCTTTCGCGTCTTCTGCAACAAAGAGCAATACAGTATACATATGGGCCCAAAAAAATAAATAGGCAATATATAATGCTTTGTTTTGACAGAGGTGAAGTTTAGCATTGGGTGTCATTTTAAAGATGTGGCTAAATGTGTATGTCATTAAGTTTGCATTACATTAGGAAAACATGTAATTTCTGATAACTGTTCAATTTTTTAATACTGCAAAAATACCTTTCTGATTTGTCTCACTTGATATATGGAAATATTATGAATAAAAGCATTACTTAGCATGACTTGTGACCATGGTACTTCCACCACAACTAACTAGCTAACTAGATAATTTGGTGATTTACTAGTTCTAGGGTAAATGTTCTATTCATTGAGCCACTAAGCAATTGATTTCAACGGTAAAGAACTTATAATATAAACAGAATGTTCATAATCCCATGTGGCTGCATTGGGCTCTATCTCGCAATGGTACAACATTTTAAAACGGGCATTGGTTAGGGTGGCACTGGCTGACAAGTAGTTCCAGCTAATTTACCAAAAGGGGATGGTTTGGGGAGTCCTGCTACAATCAGTTCAACCTGCTGCATCTAGTTGAAAGTTTACTACAGTTTTGCTTTTCAAAATAATCAGTATTGTCAAACATTTATTTAACATATCTTGCTGCTATTGCTTCCTCATTATGAAGACACTAGTCAGAACTGCACCTTATTCCCAAACTAACCCTAGACAAAAACAGGACATGTCTTTTTCTCCTTTTGAAGGTCCCTGCCCCTCTGCATGTTTCCCCATTGGCCTCATCACTCCTGTGTGCTGTATGGAGCCTGTAGACTTCAGTGGGGATTTTAATTGGCCCTCCACAATCAACAGCAGTGCTCCTCCAAGAAATGTTGCACTCCTCAGCCAGGCACCACTCAAGGACCAAGGCGGTGTTTTGAAGTGGCCTCATGCCGAGTTTTGGAAACCACTCAGTGGCACAGACTTTGAAAAATAGATAAGAGCCACGGGGTATAGGGTTTTATGTATCTTATATATATATATCTATGGAGAGAAAATGACTTTTAGTGTGCGGAGTTGCCTCATGTATTCGTGATGATAGCTGATGATGTGTGATGTTGATATGGGGCTATAGGTACCAGCACAATGGGGAAGCTGATCATGAGGGGTGTTTGAAAGAGAAAAGATCAGTCTCAGAAATCGAGTTTAAAGATTTACTGGTTAAAATATAAATGCTAGAGAAAACATGTTGTTTTAGATATGTATAGTCCAGTTGTCGGTCTCATAAAAAGAGCACATGTAAAAAAAATATCACATAAAGAAATCTGTGGCAACACAATTTATAATCTAACATATTAACATTGTTTATTTGGGATTTTTATATAACACGTAACAACTTCTATCCATATTTAAAAACGATCTTAAAAAGTGAAAGACAGTTGACCAGCTTAAGACGCATCCTTGTAGTGTAGCAAGTGTAAAACTTAACTATTAGAATGTATTGTAGCTTGTGTATATTTATTGTGATTACTGCTTATGTTGACAGTAGTAAATGGGCATGTGTAGTGCTGGTGTGAGACTGACCTGGAGCCTCGATGAGCTGTTTGTAGATTCCCAGAAACGCTGACTCCGCCTCTTTACTGCGCTTGTTCAGAGCAACCACCTGTAGAGAAACACAGACACCAGTCACATCAACAATGTATAATATTAAATGTATATTCAAACGTGATCAATTATATTGTGGAAAACTGATAAAAGACACAGTTTTTGTTATAGAGCGCAGAGACCAACCACACGCTTCCACAATACAGGTGCTCTCAGATTGGTTGAAGCATTGTTTATTTATCAACAACCAGAATCTATCAGGAATAATGTGAGGGGATCTAATGTGAGGGGATCTAATGTTTTCTTTCAAAAAGAAAAAAAAGCCAACTTCAGAACGTTGCTTGTTATTCTCATACTTCCTGGTTGGTGTGAGACCGAGAGGTCACAGAGAGGGAGGGGAAACGGGAGTGAATCATTCAAACTTTCAAACAAAGACATTTTTCAGTTTGTTTTTTGTTTTATTAAATCAGGTACTGCAACTTTATATACTGTATACATAACACACGCAAAACACTTATTATACCAACAACATTCAAAAACTAAAGCAGGCGCATGTTCATTACATATTTTCACAGTTAACATGACTTCTATCTAAAGTCCATTTCCACAGGATGCATGTAAACCTTGTGTGAACATTGAAAGAGACAGCTTTTGCAGTCTCACCCAGGTCTGACTGCCAAGTGGCTGCATGTAGCGCGCTGACATTTGGCCCGGTAAACGTGGGTGCATTGGACTCGAGCCGGTGACAGTGGCCCTCATCTCTGAACGCACTGCACTGCTACGCTCAACTCAGCAGGCGACCCAAACCAATTAACGATTCATTATGAGGGACAAAGAAAACGAATTAGCCCCCACCTGGTCCCACCTGCACTAGTGGATATGTGGGTTAGCGGCTCACAGCTCCTGCTAAGCTAGGGCTACGGCACTGTTCGGACCACCCACCAGTGTCCTCTGCGAATCACAACGGCCAAATGACCCCCCACCAAGACAACAGACGGTATTCAGATTGTTGTCATCTATTGTCTATGGGATTTATGTTTATGTTATATTTACATAGATGTATGAGCTATGATCATTTGAGTTCAGTGTCTTACATTTAGGAGGACAATCATTTGTTGTGTGTTGAAAAACAGATGAATATAGTTATGTCCAGCTTATTTAAAACCTATTTATTGTTTTAATTGCAAAGAATATTGATTGAATGATGAACTTTTAAAACACACTTGTCTCAGAGCTTATGTACTTAATATAAATAAGCATACCAGTTCAGAACTACTGGTTAAGAGGTCGAAGGTTTAGGTTTCCATATGTGAGACTTATGGATTAAAAGACAACAATTATTTTAGATTTCTTCTATATTACTGTTTTAAATTCAGGAATTATGAAGATATGTTGTACCTCATTATTACAAAAATTTATAAAAATTGGTTCCCAACAATTTCATTATGGAAAAACTTTGTGTTCCAAAATGACACCAGTTGAAAATAACAGTCTAGTTTCATTGGCATGCTACAGTGGAGCAATAAGCAACTGTAGTAAAATGTGCTAAAATGCTCTGTCATTGCTAATTTTGGTAATGGCTATATATAGCGTAATTGTTAGTGCAATTTTTTACTTATTAAAGCTGCACTACCAAAAGGTTGAAGTTTGAATGAGAACAACTGAAATGCAGTATTAAGATAGAAAGCTACTAACACGTTTAATATTTTATAATCATAATAATCAATCAAGGGGACTCCGTTTGCATTTAAGCCTGGGCACAGTGAGACCTTTTCCTCAAGCTACTGTTTGTGAACTACTGGACTATAAACTCTCCATAAACAAACTGAACGATGATTATTGCTTCCATCCAATTGGCTCCACTGTGTCTACAATACAGGGTCAAGTGCAGCCTATAGCCGCCCCTCTCTCCTCTCCTCAATACTATGACTGCACTTGAAAAGCCTTCATTTGGCACCAGGCTCAAAACACTTATGAGAATGGCGGCGCATGTGGCAGTGGTGGCGGGTGGCTGTTTAGTGAGGTTATAAATAAGGTGCGCGCAAAACAGTGCTATAGCTACAGAGAGAGCGCTTTGATTTACTGGAAATGGTTTGGCATGGTCCCCGGGGGAGGCATAACGACAGCATCATGTTTAAAGAAATATCATAAAGATCAAGCAAATCTCCGCCATGCATCAGTCCCGACTCGCAGACGCTCACAGGAGTTCATGGAAAATGGAAAAAGGCTGGAGCTTAGATCGATACAGATGCAATAGTCTGTGAGCCAACTCCACTGGTGCTGCGCTGCGCTGTTGTCTCACTCAGGAGTGTTAGCCCAATTCAGCCACACTTAAGCCCCTCAATGGAGAAGCTGTGTGTAGAAGATGGGCCATATAAACAAGGCAGTCAAGATAAGTGTGTGGCTTAGAAGCAGGTAACCAAGACTAGACCCTCACTACTATATATAGGCCTAAAACAAAACTTAACTGTAAAAAAAGTCTGACTGCTTTGTGCATGAAACTTAATGGTTGGTAGTTGTGCACACTGTGTATGTTTAGGAGAAAACAGGCAATGTGCATTTAAAAATCTTAAAAATGAGAAATTAGACATTTAAATCACTATAGGATGTTTCAATTAAATAATTGTAGTGACAAAAGCTGCAGTCTAAACAAATCCAGACTTCCCACTCCCCAGACACTTCCATTAACTCCTATTTTCAGCAACTTACAACTTAAACTGACCAATACAATTTACAATACAATGGTAGTAGACTGGTAGTAGCCTAATTGAATTCCTGAATTCCTTTTTTGCTGTCTTTCACTTTTGGACCCTAACCCACAAGTTGAGAAACACTATGTAATCTAGTGTTTTGCTGAGCCTATTTTCTTTTCCCACAGATAAGGAAGTAAAAGTGTGACAGCACAGATACTAGGAACTATAGCATCATGGCCACTATACCATCTCCCCTCTGACAGCTGCCTATGTGAGTCTATATACATCAAATGAGGCTTCCTGCTGCATATGGAGAGGCATCAGAAGTGTAGCTACATGTAAGACTCCTGCCCTTCATCATCCTCTAACAAGAGAACAAGAGATTACCTCCACAATCACACCATTAACCTGTCTACAGAAGCTAGTGCACACATCAATCACAGGCGGCCGGATGCTACGCTCACTATAAGAGCAGACATATATAGATATCCACAAGACCCTCCCCAGTCATCATCAAAGAGGCGTCGTGCATAATACGAACTGATCAGGAAGTCTTCTGGAGTCCCATGTTAATCCTACCACAGTGATTATAGTCTTATGGTCTATAGTCAAAACACAGGTCAGAATCATAGCATACCATTGGTGATACATTCGGGAAATGTGTGAAAATGTGTGTTTATGAAGTGCAGTTTAATGTGCAATAAAGTGTATAATGTAGTAAAATAATTTATAAAACAAACTGGTGAAAATAAAATTGTCAATAGTCACAGAAAACTAGAAATAACATTAGTGGCTATCTTTATTCTGTTAAGTACAAGAAAATGTAATCTTTGCATGAAGATATTTGGACAAACCATATTTGAGTTTGTGACCAAAATAACCAAAAACAAAGAAAATACAAACAACATTTTGGATGTTGCTCTATTTGAAGCCCTAATGCAAATGATAAAACTAGGTTAGAATTCTTTATACGCCACACTACCAAATCTCTGCTTCTCTTTAGGCTGCAAGACATGGCACTAGGCCCGGCTGGTAGCTCAGAGTGAATTCTTTGTTTTGAGTGGTTTTGTGATAAAGGATACGACTGCCGAGGGAGCAGGACTCAGGCCTAAGGCACAGCAGCTACAGAGGAAACCTGTTAGTGTGGCTCCATAACTCTTCATAAGGAAACAGTGTAGGGCCGGGCACCACAGAGGAAAATACTTAAACCACTGAGAATATAGACCTTTTAGATGGGGAAGCAAAAGAACAGAAATATCAGGGTTCATCATTGCAAATATACTCAAGTAAATTGTGACATATCGTGAACTCACAATGCACGAGTTTCTTGCTATACACTTGTGGATAGCAGGTAACACAAATGCCACTTTTGACATTTAAGTTACTTTTTACTTTTAGGGAAATTAATAATTAGCATTTCTAACTTCTTGAACTATGGAGGAAAATTATATTCAGCCTGGTCGGGATATTGTGATGGGAGAAACTGGATCACCCACCCAGACAGAAGGAAACATCTTGCATTGTCAGTAAATCAAATCAAAGACCTTATTGCAGTTAGCCAACAGTCCTAAACACTTAGCCATTGTACTATAATTTAGTTCACTGGGTTTAGGCTTGCTGTAGCTTGGTCAGTCAGTGTTCACAAAAACGTCAAACTGCAATTTCAAATGCAACATTTTTTACAAACCAAACACAATACTGGCATCATGTTTATTCAATACAAAATACTAAAAAGCTTATTATCTTAACATAAGCAGCTAATAGCTTACATTTAGAAGACAAATTCGGCCCTTCACAGCCCAGAATGATCCTTTACACTCATGGGCACCATTCTACCCCCCATAGGGACTGCCCTGTGTAAACAATAAACCAGTCAAACATGTGTTACTCAGATGAAACAAATAACTGTGGAGAGTACAGACACTACAGTGAAGAGGCAGAGCGACACAACTACACCAGTGCTTCCCATACAGAGCACAATTAGCAATTATGCAGTCATCAATTACAATTATCACAACTGGTGATTATGCAATTATCACTCTAAATCACGCTTTTCCTTTGCCACGCGTGCTGTACCCGTTTGCCACCCCCTGCCATTTGGTTGTTGGGAGGAAGACTTGTGATGTTGCAGGTGATTAGAGAGCATGTCGTCGTGTCAAGGTATTTGTGATACCGTACGTGTGTGTGTTGTGTGTGTGAAAAAAGCCTGAAGCGTGTCTGCATATGAGACAAATATTCAAACAAAAGTGTGTAGACGGTGCCACAAGGGTCTGTCAATCACCACAAAAAGAGCAGCTGTAGTTAAAGTCAATGAGGTAAAATGATGGAGAAGGTGATGGGGTGTGACACAAGGCTCCTGCTAAAACAAGAAGCCAGTTTTAAGTGTTAATGTGTTCGTACTTGATAGAGATTTGGATAATAAAATGTAAGGGAAGCTGCAAATGTTTTACAGTTAAAGATTTGTCAAGACTACTGCAGATTTGTTTGATATCTACTTTGCACAATCTATACAATACCCATTATAGTTTTTGAGACAAATTATGAAAAATGTACTTAGTTTTGTTTCTATTCACACAAACTTCAACTAAAAACTGATTTGAAGCTTTTTCAGTATCTGATCTGAACATGGACACAGACTAATGACTTACCTAATAAATCTATAGTATATTACAGCAAGCTACAATAAGTTAGTCAAACAGTCAATTAACAAAGCAAGGCACAGACCATTTCTGTTTGAATTGAACTTTTTGATTCATAAGGACAGGGAGTTTATTTCAGGGGCTATTGGAGGTGTGTACATTAAGCAGGGGGCCATTAGTTGTAGGGCTGACACTGAGACATAAATAAACAAGGCAACCTTTCACTCTCACATATTAAGGAGAACTCCAACTAACATGGGGTTGACATGCAAACAACTCACTGAGAGGCACGTACCAATGCCATTGATCCCTGCAGTAATGCCAGTGATCAGTGAATATAGTTGTTATACAGCATTGAGTACATAGTGGTACTTTTTTATGTCAAAGCCTTTCTAAACATTAGGTAGGTCTCTCAGTACCAAAATACACCGCTGTAATGTCCTGCTTTAATTGCCTGAGCGCGTGCAGTTTTGGTGGCTTGCACTTCAGCCCTCGTGAAGGTTGGACTGGAGCTGGTGGTGGGTGGTTTGGGGACAGTGAATGTATGGCTCCCCCTGGTCCCTGAGGCCTCTAAATTACCTGTCATCTTTCCCATGATGCAAAGGTCAGTGCACAATCATCGAGAGTCCATCCTACTGCAGCACACAGTGAGGCAGAGCGGCCCACGGGCTGACAGCGTGTCACAACAACCCTAGTCCTGCGCCATGCTTATTAAGGACTAAACAGTAGGAAGCCCACCAGAGCCACAGCCACAACATGTCACAGCACCCACTGTCCGTACCTCCATCCTCTTCATGACACACACTCACTTCTGGTGTGAGGGGAGAGCCGGATTCACACACCAAAATATACCAAAACTACTAAACCAGTCCGGTGCAATGTTGGTAAGGGAATATTATACAGTACTATGTCACTGTTTTAGTTAAGTTTTAAGAAATAACATAAAGTAGTTCCCAAAATTCTTAAATTTTGTGTGATCTCTAAAAATACAAATTTATGCATTTTCGGTATAGATCTGGATCTTGATTTTTGCAGTCTCTTAAAACATACTTTTACTTAGTTGTAGGCTGGAGGTTTAGGTTTAGCTCCAGAAACTGATCAAAGCGTCTCCAAATTGTAAGTGAAATGGTAATTGTAATTGTAATTGTAATT
>JAVQKG010264578.1:0-23910 GCA_036025885.1 Hypseleotris bucephala
ACAATATGTAGCTCTACATATTATACCTTTACCTTACTCTATATCTATTTTTTCTGGGCCATAATTGAGGGAATAGTATTGAACAGAGAGAAAACTTCTAAAGCTGTTCTCAGTATTTATAGTTTTATGTTTAAACTATTGCTAAGTGGCTCATTGTTCTAAACTTGTATTGTTTCATTTAGTAGATACATATTCAAGGAGCCTGACCAATGGAGGCTATGCTGTTTCTTCTACAGGACAACCATGCAAGCTGCAGCATAAGTAACATAAAGCATAAAGCCTTACAAAGTCAAAGCTAGTTTTTTCAACAGAATAAAGTAGAGCATAAGGAACCTCCCTTTGGACCATCATAGTGAATTTATAGATAGTCCAACTCTTAGTGAGACAAGAGTCTAAAAATGTTAATTTTTGTTGTCAGAAACGTACTTTTTAAAACCTTTTTTTATATAAGACCAGTGGTGAATTTCCGTACTTTGACATGTTTGACTAAGAGGCAGCCAAAATAAAGACAGAAGACAACAAATACCATCGCTGGGTCAAAGAAGCAATTGAGAACGCAAACAAGCCCACAGGACAGTGAACAGGGACGAGGGGGCTTATATGCTTTCTCACACCTGGGATGCTGTGAAGTCGGACTACAGATGGCGCTGTCCCTCTACCACTGCTGGTAGAAGAACAGGGCCAAAACCTGTGTAAATCAACCGACAAATACACATTACAGCAATATCACGTTACTTCTGAAGTGGTCGAAACATGTCAAGGTACAAAACTACACCACTGGTCCTATAAAAAAAGAAAAGTTTTTTAAAATACCTAATCGAGGCAGCTGTTAGTGTGACTTGTGTCTTATTGCAGTGCACTACAAAACTATCTGCTTTAGCGCATCATTCTTTTGGGGTTTGGTGCCTAGAGAAAGTGCGTGATGGTCTGGGATGTTGGCGGATGGAGTAGCAGTAAGGGTAAGCACATATCCTTTCCGCAGCAATGTGTCTATGTCATGTTTCCCACGTATTCGAACCAGAGCAAAGTTGTAGCTGGTTCCAATATGGTGGCAGATAACACTACAAGATGGAGGGTATGGGGGAGTGGCAGCGCCTCAGGCCGGGTGGCTCGAAGGGCTCAAAGGTGGCGTTAGTGATGGGTGCGAGGCGGAGGGGGGCGCCCGTCATCCCCGAAATATTATTGAGACTGCGCGATTTCTCATAACCCGGGACTGCATGGAGGTGAGAGCAATCAGCATTATGGACCATGGAGTTTCAGTTATGTGAGCGTTGCATATTAGCGAATACAGAACATTTGTTACAGTCAAAGCGGTAGTAAATGTAAACAGCCCAAATCATATTTTAGACCGGGACAGAGGACAGACAGACGGATGGAGGGACAGATGGACAGACAGACAGACACAGAGACAGGATAAAACAGGAACGTCAGCGCTCATCAACATTCTGCAAACTCACACATCCGCTGGAGATACTCTGGGCTTCCCAACGCTCCTGAGCTGGACATGTGGGAGAGTGGGCAGATTGGGAATCTCAGAGCTGGGAATTGTTCATCTGGAGCTGAGCCCGCAGTGCTGTTTCTATTTATAGACTACCTTCTCAAATTAGGAGCCATTTTCAAGCCGCAGCGGTGTGTTTTGTTGTCCGTGTCATATACAAACTTTGCTTACATGACTTGCTTGTTAACTACGAGCGGTGTGCATGTATGTGTGGCTTTTTAGCATCATGTCAAGTGTGTCTGATCGGTTTACTAAACATCGGTAAACTCCGCCCTTGAATGCAATTGAATGCAATCGACAAGAGATCAGACTAACATCTCAGTAAAATAGGAAAAGGCTAGAACAATATCACTGTATATTTCTGGTTATAAACTAATAGACAATTTTTCTAACATTGAGCACCAAAATGAACAGTTTCAACATTTTTCTATCCAACCACAGATCAGAGCAACTTTTATTTAGTTCCAATTCTTCCAGCTTCTAACACATAAACAGACAAAAAGTTGAGTTGTACCCATCTGTGTGGCTAATTTATCATAAGTTTAGTTGACATTGTATGCTTTTGTCTTCCACAAAGGACTACTGCTTTATAAAACTGTTTGCTGTATCAAAATTCAACAACATTCTCACATTAGCAGATTGTCGTAACCTCATATCATAATTCGTTTTATCATTGCTATATTGCCCACCCTTAGTAGAAAGCATCCTGATTATGGATGCCCGGAAGTGTCCTACTAAAGGGGCTACTCTAAATGATGAAAGATCCCTGTGATCTCAGGGGGGTTCTGGATCCAGTTGTGACAGATCTGGGTCATGCACTTGGATTCACCAGAACATGGGCTTGAAGATGCTGAATATTTAAGAACATAAGTTGCTGACTACAGTAAAACCTGACTTCACTGCAGTTCTCCCATTTAGATGGAATATGTAAACATTATATTGAATGTATCTATTTCCCTTTTCACTCATCAAAATAAATTATAAGAGATGGAGGATCTTTGCAACAGTTCAGAAACTAGTGTCTTTCAATCAACTCAACAGTAAAGCAGCCTTCAATGTAACAAAGACTACTTGCCAATGTGACTGGCGTTAGTGTAACTTACGATCCAAATAGCACCAGAGCTAATTATAATTAGCTTTAGCATCTCTACATATTTAAGAAAAGAAACCAAAGAAATCAAAAATGATCTATTTTGACTCTTCGGAACAAGAAACTTATTTTTTTCAAAATGAAAATTACTTTTTGCTAAATCCTCTGGCATTTTTGACCGCTGTTCATTGGAATTTGATCCCCATCCAAGGAGGCTAGACTTCCATCTCTTGCTCCTACATATTCTGTCAAAAGCTTGTCTACTTTGAGATAAGATTATCCAAATCCAGATCTTTTGTCAGATCATGGAGAGGACTACCATGCTAACTAATCTAGACTAAAACCGGGTACTGCAACTTTACCTAGATGTTCCGGTCCTGTCTAAGAGCCAAAACCGAAACAATTATTATGAAGCTGGTCTTTATAGAACTCCTCCGTACAGTGGTTGTATCCCAAAGCTGAGATGGAGATGGAATGGCATACACTGACAGCCAGCGCAGTGAAGAGTGAAGAGCGTGTGTTCATCTGACGTGTACATACCTGCCACCAGTCAGACTTTAGTAACACAACGCAGAGGCAGAGACTGGGGAGGGAAGCCTGGGGGTGGGATGGACACATCACTGTTAGAATGACATGAGCATGTTGGGTTAGAGACAAGAGGGGAGAAGGAAGGGGAGGAGAAATTGGGGCTAACTGTGGAAATGTCTGTATTCAATTCAATATCCAGCAGGTATTTTAATTAACTTAATCTGCTCAGATACTTTCATAAGCATTAACACATAATAACTGTTTACTGTTTTGTAAGGTTTGTCCGTCTACAGATCTGGTAGAGGTGTTCAATTGATCCCACATGCCATTCGTCCCACAGCCCATGAGTCCCTTATCTCTAACAATTTTTTTTTCCAGATATAGGCCCTTTGGACCCACAGCCCACTTTTCCACATTTCAAACATTTCTAGCCCTAACCTTTAACCCTAACCTTAACCCGTGACTTCTAATCTTTATCTCTAACCCCTAACCTCTAAGCTAACGATAACACTAACCCTGGATTTTGGGACTAAAAACTAAGAAATGTAGGACCAATGGGGTGTGGAACCAATGGAACTAATTTTAAAAACATTCTAAGAAGTCTGACATCTGGCAGACCTTGGAGAATATTTAGTGCTGTGGCATTCAAATGGCATTGTTTGTGTGGTAAGACAAAAAAAAAATAAAAGTCTATATATGTGTGGGTTTAAAGTATGGGATTGTTACATTGTGATTGTTAACACATCCCAACTCTTTAGTGGAGAAGGAAGGGCTTTGGGTAAGGGAAAGAAACATAACAAAATAGACAACAACTAAAGCAAATATCATCAACAAACCAATGAACATCAACATGTGTTTCACAAACTCAGAATGTTCTAGTTTGAGTGAAAGCACATGTAACTGACGTCTACAGGGAGTTCTGTAGACGCAGTAATATTTGCATCCAATACATTCACATTACAATATGATCAACATCACAGCTCATACATTCACAGAGGTGGATGTATGTTCAGAAAGACGGAGCTCATTCACAGACGGAGAAACACACCCACACACCAGGCTCACCACAACAGTAACCACAGGTGGAGACTGGAAATGACACATAAGGCCCTTTTCCGCTAGGAAGAATGGGAAGAAATGGGACGGGATGACCAGCGTAACCATAACAGGAAACAGTTGAAGCTAACATCAACTAGCATTATCTCAATAACTTTTCTGCATAATTTTTTTACTCCTCAAAATTTATCACAAGATCATGGTGTTACATGAAAAAATGTGTAATTTTTTATTTTGTCTCATTGTCTATTTTCCAGTCGGTGTGCACCAGTGTGTATGTAGCTCCTCCTTATCAATTCCTAGATCGCATTAACATGTCCGGGCAGCTAACTCGGATCAGTTCCCAGGATGAAGCGCTTGGGAACGATTTTGGGATCACTTTTGGGATGGCTTGGGAAACGTTCAGCCTAGTGGATTCACCCCCAAAGCCCATCCTGTCCGGTCCAACCTAGTGGAAAAGGGCCTATAGACGGACAGTGTTGAGCTGCAGATAGCTGACTCAGAGCTCTACAGCCGCCAATCTCAAACCCATGAAAAATGAAGAAGCCATGGACTCTCCCAGTACAGCCAAAATCAGACTACTAGATCAAGTATTTCTCCGATAGATGACCTTTAAATGGGACTGATAGCCTCACCAACTCCAGTGACGAGAGCAGCCAGAATGTGAATGAAGTGAAGGAAGTGAATGATGGTGAAGATGCCTCGTCCAGGTCTGTAGGAAGTACCTGCCCTTTTCAAATGCTGTTTGCTGAAATCCAGGCTCTGATTTAAAAAAACATAGCTTTCTATGATAACTGAGAAAATAAAATATTTTACACTTTTTTAAGTGAATATAACTAAAGCTCACACATGCAGCTTGAGCGCAAATCCTCAAAAGCAAAGGTCCAGCTGCTTTTACAACTGCAATGCAGTCGGGAGAAAAATGATTACATTATTTTAATGACTCGATCCAGTGTTCGAATAATATAGAGTCAATTGAGTAAATCCTTTACAATGAGTGTAAAGGAAATAGAAATATGTGCATTTAACTATAGGCTTTTTCACATTGATACAATGAGAACTGTTTTACTTTTGTTAATGTAGGTTTAATTCATGGTGCATCTGAGTACAGTCATGTAACCTGAGATAAAGAATGTCTGATCCTTAAGTGTAAAGAAAGAATCTTTAATGAGTCTCAATGGGGGTTCACATATTTCCTTATTGCTTTCAAATCCATTTTCATAATCCTCATAATCGATATGTTTTCACCATCTCAGTCAACACCGGCCTCTTCTTTACGTCCCCCGGGCTCGGCTGTAGAAGGAGCAGTCAGGAAATCAAAGAACCAGCGTGCTACTCAATAGTCCTCCAGGGACCAGCACTGTAGCAGGATTAACCCCCGCCTCAGGCCCATTGCGCGCTGCCAGGACCTAGTGTGAATGACTACGATCAAAGAAGATGTGTTTGGACAGGAATGACTGTGTGCTGCAGGTGAATGGAGTGAGAGATACAGTGTCACTGCAAAGCACTGTCAGGACTGGATTAGTTTAGAGTAGGGCTGAGCAACATGGTCATACATAATTGAATTGTGATATGAGATAATTGCTGACTCATGATACAAAGCATTTAATTATGGTCACTGACATTTTTACTGGAGCAGTCCCAGTGTTTACATTAATAAGGAAGGAGGTAAACAAACAATATTAAGCATCATGAACATTGGATTGGTTGTAGGGCTGGACGATTAATAGGGCTGTTCAAACTGAATCTAAATCGCAAATGTACTGAATGTAATCAGCAAATTGAAAAGGCTGCAGTTTTTTAGACAATATAATTTCCTCTGCACAAAACAAGGAAGTTTAACAGTGTTAATGCCTCCAGAATGTGCTAAATGAACTAATTATTGTTTTTGAAAAACAATATCATAAATCTAATCGCAAATGCAATATTTGTCATAAAGAAAACTTAATTTAATATTTTTTTTAAAACCTATGCTTCCCCAAATGGATGTACATTAAATGTGTAGTAATAATGTTCATGAAGTAAAAAAAAAAACAATAAAAATCAAAAACGTGATCTTGATTCTAATAAAATCAATATGTTTTCCATATTGCCCTATGAGTAAATGCAGAGATGAACAGCGGGGGCGTCGTTAGACCATTTTTAGCACCCCTAAATTTAAGTGATACAATAACAACGCTTTTGCAATTTATTCAGAACTGTCGATGTCAAATTTGTTGACAATATATATTGTAAAAGGAAATGATCACCCCTCCCCTTCAGCAAATAGTTGGGTCCGCTCATTAGCGGTGTCGCCTGGCTGCTACCTGCTGCAGCGAGTCAGCTGAGAGGAGACAGACCTGTGCGAGTGAGCTGAACTTGAATGAAAATGATAATGCACCAAAGGCTATGAAATAAACTTGGGTTTGTTTAGGTCATTTTACTGAAATAATATTATGTACGGTTGCCCACATGATGGTTAGATCCTCATTATTATATTTACAACATAACATACCCTATTCATTATGTTGTACTTTACTGTTAATCTCACTGTAAAGAGATTGAAGCCTATGTGTGCTGGAGCAGGGGCAGTGCTATAAAGCAGTATGAAAGGGACAGTGGTCTGGGGCCCCACTAAAGGGAGAATTTGGACACAAGAAAGTGTCAGATATTTATGCAAATTGATTGTAGGAGCTTAAACTGGTAAAGTTTAAAGTAGATAAGTGAGCAACTCACTATATTTTTCCTTTATTGTCTTGTAGAGAAGTAATGTAGCCTATTGTACCTTGAAAGCTGAAATTATATGATCTAAAATGCACCAGGATGAAGAAAATGTAAATATTTTTGTAAAAAATTCCTGGGGGAGTACCCCCAGACCCCCCTAGAACAAGATAGTAACATTAACTTTTATAAGACTGATCACCATGCATAAATATAATTCAAACGTGTATAATATTTAAGAAATCCTATAGACGCCCCTGCTGGGTGCTTAGCACCCCTAAAAGTTAAGGTCTAGAAACGCCCCTGATGAACAGTAGTCAGACATGTGGCTGCTGTCTCACTGACCACTGCAGGCTGAGGCAGGTGTAATGTTCAGGATCAACACCAGAGGCGCTAGTGACACTGCACCAACCCTCCTCTGCAGCTGTTTCATGGTCACAGTCTTCAGTTTGTGGACGTTTACAGAAAAGCAATGGCATGTTTTTTTGTTTTTATTTTTTTAAAAAGCACTGCTGTCTAATCAGGGGTGTCTATACTATGACTATATTTTTGGTGGAAAAAATAAATTAGGATTAGCCACAAAATATTGCAAATTAATAGGTAATTTCACTGCTTGGTTAGGAAACCTATACAGTTAGACTTTTGGCTGGTGGAAATAATTTGAGAATCGTGTTTTAATTGTATGCATAAATTTATTCTATCCCTCACTACAAATCTTTCTTTTTGCTGAATTTAACTAAGTTTGTCCCCCAGTTGCTTCTATTCCTGAATTTTGAATATTCCATATGAGCAGCGTGACTATGAGATAGTCAGAATGTTGAAGAAAAATGGTGTTTCTGAAACACTGGAGTGTGGTGAGGCCAGTCCAGAACAGGTCTGATTTGAGCATTTTTCACCAGATATCATCCCGCTCTGTCCTATGGTGCCTGCAGAGCCGCATTTTGTAATATTTCTACATTGTGTAAAAATCTGTGAAAATGTAATAAAATAGTCACTTCATTGTGTAATCAAAACACATTTTGTATTTTTTTTTAAAGAATGGCACACATTTTCATGTGAGGTCAGAAATTCCACAAAGGCATTTTATTAAATCTTGTGAGCGATCTGTGGAAATTAGCTGCCTTGGCGGAGACTGGCACTCTCCAAGGGCTTTCGGGTTACAAAATGCAGTAGTTTGTTAGAAAATGTGTTTTTATTACACAATGGAGTTTTTTTTTTTAGATTTTGGCAGTTTATGACATAATGCAAAGTTATTACAAAATGTGGCTCTACAAGGTCTTTGAGGTAGAACTTGTGCCTGTCCTCCAAATCCTCTTAACAGTTACATGAACACAGCAGTGAGCAACAAACACGACTAATCCAGAGGAGCGGTTGGAGATACTATGCACAGATCTTTCTTCCCTTCACCAGATGTGCTATAGAGGACTACACATTAACCCCAAAGAGGGACAGCAATACAGTGACCCAATGGAGGGAAGAAAGAATCAGGACTGTGTAGAGGTTTCAAAGCCTTATTATCAACCCTAGTATGCTTCATTTATCTCATCAAAATGTAAATCAACAAACTATCGGTAAATTTGAGTGGACATTTAGAGTGAAGCTGTGAAGCCTGGCCGTGACTATTCTGGTTTCTTCTTCCACAAGCACCTGGAGCCAATGCTAATATTTAGGCATTTACTTCTAGCATTAGCCAGTTAGCCCTCACAACCTGACAACCATTAGTTTAGGTTCTTTATTATGTCACGCTATTCTAGTCTATGTCTTGACCGTAACCTTTTTAGACAAGAGAAATAAAGCATATCTTGTTTTCCAAGAGACGTTTAGTAATAGAAAGCGTCCTACAAATGCTGCCAACACTGTGCTAGCCATTAGCCTTTCCAAGTTGCTTTACTTACCTTTGCCAGAAACGAGATAAATCAGCACATATTTTTTGCCTGGAAAGACTTTAGCTTGGTGCTGCGACTTTAGCTTTTTGCCAGGAAAGACTTTAGCTTGGTGCTGCGCTGCATGACTCTTCTAAGCACTGCAGCGGTCAGAGTTCCAGACAGCGTCTCACAGAGTCACACTTCAACAAGTCAGTCTGTGTATTATAATGTATTATAATGTCTAATAGAGTTTCTCTATTGATCCAATGAGTCCAGACTGCAGGCTCTCTGTGGGCTGTGCTGCAAAAACTGACCTGAGCTCAGTTCCAGAGGAAGGGGGCGGGGAACTCTTACAATCTAACCAATCAGCAACCAGCTCTCACTTGCCTGACAGCCAATCAAAGTATAGCATTCTTTCACTCTGGCACTCATCAACATCCAACAGAAGTACTTTAAGCCTCTCGGTTTGGGGCCAAATTCAGAAGGCTATTTTTGTCCAGTTAACTGAGGTGGGTTTACAGTTATGCTTTTGAGTATTTACTTTATTGTCATAAAGCATTGTGACTTCTGATTCACTTGCCAATATAAAGAATATAAATGTAAAGGATCCAAATAGCACCATTAGCATCTATGCTATTTGCCATTACCTTTAGCATCTCTAAATATAACAAAAATTCCCCTCTGACTTTGAAAACAGCATTTATTTTGCAGATATTTGTTTCTTTCTCAACTATTGTACAACTAGAGCACAGTAGTTCCTTGTTCCAGAACACACAACAAGCGAAGCTACTTTAAATAGACCAGCTTCTATTGGTTTATTTCAGGCCCCACAGAGTCCAGGAAAAAATGATATCATTTTGCAATACGCCTAAATAATAATAGCCTACATTAAAGCTGACTTTGACAACATTGTGCTTAAATTAGTCCGCTCCACTCACTTCTGACTTCTGCACTTTTTATAATGCTTCATATAAAGTAACTGTTATTTAGAAATGTAGAAACTAACAGTATTTTTTGGACCCACCTCTGTTAACGTCTCAATGTAACTGAGTCTCAAAGCCTTTTTCCCACACAGCCGCACGTCTCTGAAAGCACTAAGGGCCGTGCAGGGGCCGACAGCGGGGGCCCGTGTGCTTCCAGAGAGCGGGCTCAGCGCGGGGCGTAGCGGTAAGTACCAGAGTGAGACGAGACCGGGTGAGAGGAAGAGAAGGATGAGGAGGAGGAGGAGCACGAGGAGGGGAAGACAGCTGCACACAGACAGACATACATACACATACATACATAAACAGCATACACATACATACATACATATACAAACAGATAGACAGAAATATATACACACATTCGTACACACAGACAGACATACCAACATATATATACAGACATACATATACACAGATATACAAACGGACAGAAAGTTACACATAGAAAATAATATAGACATACATGCAGACCAACATACATGCATACATACAAATACATACACATCCATTCCAACATGTATACATAAACACACACACACAACCATATGTACATACAGACAGACATACATACATTTATTCAGACAAACAGACAGTCATACATAAAAAGGACACACGGGCAAACATACATAAATACATTCATACATACACATAGATACATATATACAAAGGACAGACAGACAGACAGACAGTGGACATACATACATAGAGACACACAAACAAAAATACAGAGGACAGACAGACAAACACACACATACATACATACATTCATACATGCATTCATACATAAATACACACATATAGATACAGACAGAGGACAGACAGACAGACAGAGAAACACAGACAGATGGTGGTGTGACACTGACCCACAAAAAGAAGACTAGACCTGAGGAAGAGACCGCTCCATTCACTCTCACCTCTACACACACTGTACATGAGGCTTACGAACACGCCCCACACCGCAGCGCAAATCATTTTAACATTACTGGATAAAACATGACATCTAAACTATGAGATGAACATTTCTTTAACCAGCAGAGTACAATTTAAAACTGTAATCTGAAGGTTTTATAAGAAACGGACATTAGGCGTTTTCATCCAAAAAAGTTACAGTTACTACCAGGAAGTACAAAACTCCTATTGAACCCCCCAGACCCAAGAACTTTCACAATGGCCACAGGAGGACCCCGAGAACATCAAGCTACCACAACATTTTCTTTTTGATCCCAAAGTTTTGGTGACTCATTGAGTCCCCAGTTCCAGTTCCTCTCATGTGAACAAAACACACTTTAAAAGGGTCTGGTACAAAATGTTATGGAAAAGGCAAAATGTTCCCACGCTGAGAAAACGCCTAATGTTATGACATTTAAAAATGCTTCAACAGTGGTCAAGTTTTACTTCAGCTCCTCCCCTCGGCTCTACTGCAACATCAAATCACATGTGGCTACTACACCGCTCAAAAAAGTCTATCTGATTTAAAGTTGCTGTAGAGGGCAGGGGAGGGACTAAAGTAACCTCCTAAAGCTAGTAGTTTGAAGATTACCAAAAAATACTTTTCTTTGATGTAAAGTTTGGTAACCTTCAGACTACATTTCTAATGAAAACAGTTAAAACAATAACACCCTTTGGTTAATGTGATTCGGTTTTAGCTCTCTACTCCATCTAGTGGCAGTCAGCAATAAAATAAAATCTTTAATATTTTTATCAAAATATATAGCCTATATTTTTAAAATCTGTATATATATATCACATAGAGTGAATGATAATTACTAATTCCTGGTAGATTAGTGCTGTGCTGTGTAGTTGTATTATGAAAAGTGAATAATTAAATGTCAGAAAGATTGAAATCAAGATGTAATAATTATGAAATTATGAAAATGATAAGAATGTACATTTTGACAGACCCTGCATTATGCCATCAATGTACAGCTGTCACCCAACTCCCAGCATGCACTTCTTCACCTCCATTTTGCCTCTAATTTTTATGTACCTATGAAAATATTATTGTGGAAGTGGTTCTATTATTCAGGGTTTCATTTATCCTGGGGCCATAATGCATCTTTTAACTGGTCCAAGATAAATTAATAATACTGATCTAAAGTAGGCCCAGAGGGACTAAAGTAAAATAATTGCCAATTTACATGATAAAACTGAGCCAGATGAAGTGGTAAAATGGCCGATGAAAATATTAAGTTGTTAAGTCATTAATAGATCAAGTGATGAAGTGGTGAAGTGGTGAAAAGATGAAGTGATAAAGTGTTGAAGTGTTGAAGTAAAGTCAGGAAGTGGTAGTCAATGATGAGCAGATTACTGTAGTGATGACGTGAGAAAGTGGTTGATGAATAGATTTAGTTAAGTGATAAACAGATCAAGTGGCTAAGTGACAAAGATATGAAGTGGTTAAGTGATGAAGTAGTGAAGAGATGAGGAGATTAAGTTGTTAAGTGTTAAATAGATCAACTGATGAAGTGATAAATTAGTGGTGGAGTGGAAACAGGCTGAGGTAGAACTCTCATCAGGTCTGTTCTGATGGTGGTTAAAGCATATATACATATCTTTAGTCCACTAGTAGGCGATAATGACTATAGTTGCATGGCTGCCAGACACTGTTAAGTCTAAGCATTGCATATTTAAGGATTGAGTAATAGTGTGATTTATTTTGTGCAAATGTGATTTCGCTCCACATTGCTAAGTATTTTACTTTGCCATTTGCTCGCTTTGTATGTCCGGGTGTTGGTTCTACTGCAGCCTGTGTGTTAATGAAATCTTTCTTGTCAGATGAAAGTTCTTTACATCAGCTCATTTTAGTTGATAAAATGTTACTGATCTACCAGTTCTTTTTTATGTCCAAATAGACCATCGTGTATATTTGTAATTAAGAGTATAAAATGTTAAATTCCCATAATTTTGTGTTTACTAACTTGCTAGTATGTTGAGCATCAGCATATGACCAGATAGGACAAAGACTAGAATGAATGTAGCAAAACAGTGTTTGCCCACCTCTGGTTCCAGAAGAAAAAATACCATTCATTTTTCCCATATAATCTATAGTTTAAAAGACTGACGGAAACTTGTCAGCTACGTATGTGGTAACTCACGTTCATTGTGTAAATATTCGCAATCTAAAAACAGAGCTGAAACTTGTAAACAGAAAAACCTTTAATGTAGTTTGCTTAGTTTTCATGTTAACATTGGGCCTCATGGATAAATGTTTTCTTAAGAACATTATGAGATTTTATACTAAGTAGAACTTTAGGAAAGATCCTACATGGGATTCATGAAGCCTTCTTAAACACCCTAATTCATCTTAACTGCGTTCTTAACTTACATGCACCTCACTCCTCATTACCATGGCATTTACATAGAACTGACTGAACTTTACTATGCAATGAGCACAGTGAGACTGCCTTCCCAATGCCTATGTATGGACATAGGATAGGGGGTTGCACTATAAAACTGATAATATATATTTTTGAAAACTCTTTCTAAGCATACATTTACCTGTTCTTGGGATTGTTCTTAACTTGAGAACTTTTCCGGTTAAGGAATTCTAAGAACAGCTGAAGAACCCATTTTTCTTCATACATGAGCATGAGGCCCATTATTTCTTTTAGCTGACAATATTTGCACTATGATCTCAAGTTACTACATAGCTGATTAGCTTCCATTGATCTTTTAAACTCTTATAATTTGGATTTTTTAAAAAGTCTATGGCAAAAATGAATGGTATTTTTATTTCTGGAACCAAAAGGATGCGGGCAATGTTGTGGTCCATAGCGACAGATTGACATTGTTAAACTTTCTGTTTCGCACGCCGCCCCCTCAGGTCCATGCAAGTGAGCCCAGGCTGCCGTCACTCCAGTACCCCCCCGGGCTCTTACCTTTGCGAACGTTGCCGTCCGCCGTGCGCTGGAACTCGCCGGCGCTGAGCAGGAAGCAGGCGCGGTCGTGAGGGTAGCGCTCGCGGCTGGTGTTGGAGCCCAGGCCCCCAGTGGCCGGACTGCGCTCGTCCCCTAACACTTGGTCTATGGTGGGACAGTCCTCGTTAGCCAACGCTGCTGCGTTAGCTGCTACATTTCCATTCTGTTTGGAGTCTGAGGAGAGAGATTATATACTGGAAGTTAGACTGCTATCATTGTCATTCGTTTACTACTACGAGAGTTCAGAACTCTGCCAAGGTAGCTAATTTCACTATATATATATATACTAAAATAAATGGTTGTAAATAGAACCTGTGGGACTGGACACCCATCCATACCCATTATTACTTTCTTTCTATTAATGACATCAATTCAAAATCATTTAATAAAAACCTAATAAATCAATGTCATCTGGAACAGCACACATATTATGCACCAGCACAGTTTTGGTTTTTTGGGGGGCATGGGGATATAAGTCCCCAGTTTGGCAGGCCAGGGTAGGTTTCCTCTGGGGCCTCCGGTTTCTCCTACTGCCAAACATATGCCAAACTGACCTAAGTTACCCAATTCTGTTATATGGACTAATGACAATAGAAGCAATTGAGTTGTTGCAAATAAAATCCACAAAGTGATGAGGTGTTAGTTTTGGTGGCTGATGACGGACATGTCCATTAGAAGGACCAGGCAGACAAACCCCACAGTGGAGCCCGTCTTCTGTCGCTCGTAAGTTAAAGTCTATTTTAGTGCACTCCACTCGGAGAGAACAGACACATCGGCAGCTTATTTACAGCCTCACACACTCTCCTCATACACTGCTGCTACATGTTCATCTAATGTTAGTGAAGGAAATGGACAAGGATTTACACAACTACTTATGCACTTAGTGTAAAGTGTCTCATGTCATCAGCAACATACTACATACTTTCAGAAGAAGTGGATCAGACTGGAGGATAATAGCCACAATGCATTTTGATGTTACACTTTCAAACAACACATTTCATTTCTTAGCAACAATACACCTACTTAAACTGGTGTAGAGGTGTTGGTAATACAGGGTCATTTTTCAATTACTGGAGATTTTAACATTGAGTCGCATAGTGCTGTACCTTCTTTGTATGTTTTCTTAACTTTTCTTGTTGACAAAAGATCCACTGACAGGTTGCCTCCCTCTACCTATGCTACCGACCCAGCTGTGCTCAGCTGTTTTGAGCAGGTATCTATTCCTTACGGACTAAAGATAGTTAAGATCTTGTTTTTGTCCCTTGGTCACAAGTCCAACTCATCTTCTCGTAGAGGTTAGTAAAACACTTATTTCTCGGCTGTGGTCCAACTGCTCACCAAAAAGGTTATCTATAGACAACTTCACCTTGATACCAGAGAAGGTGAACTTCTAAGACCCAAGTTTAGAATCAAATCTGGCACCTTTTATGAGGTGACTAAGAAAATCATGTTGCCACTAATTTCTATTAACTTTCTGTAAAGCACTTTGGTGTAAGTGACCTTGACTCCCTCTCGACTTACCTGCCCTGTTGATCTCGATGATCTCCTCCTGGGCCAATGGACAGTCTCCAGTCCCCATCATGCTCCCGGAGCCCACCATGCCCGGCCCCAGCACGTTCCCCATCAGCCTGTGGGGTGAGGCGGTGGCCATGGCTAGGGCATCCGGTTTGCAGTAGTTGGGACTCCCCGGTTGTGGCGCTCTGGGGATGTGCTTGTTCCTCTTCTTGGGGAGCTTCTGTTTTGCCATGGCCAGAGAGTAGTACATACCGAAGTTGTTGACGATGACGGGCACAGGCATAGCAATGGTCAGCACACCGGCCAAAGCGCACAGAGCACCCACCAGCATCCCCGACCAAGTCTCCGGATACATGTCTCCGTACCCCAGTGTGGTCATGGTCACCACGGCCCACCAGAAGCCTATGGGGATGTTCTTGAAGCTGGTGTGAGTGGCACCCGTGGGGTCATCTGGGTCTGCTCCAATACGTTCGGCGTAGTAGATCATGGTGGCAAAGATCAGCACACCCAGGGCCAAGAAGATGATGAGCAGGAGAAACTCGTTGGTGCTAGCCCGTAAGGTGTGCCCCAAAACCCGCAGACCCACAAAGTGCCGGGTGAGCTTAAAAATACGGAGAATACGCACGAATCGGACCACGCGAAGGAAACTCAGAATGTCTTTGGCTGTTTTCGAAGACAGCCCGCTCAGCGCCACCTCCAGGTAGAAGGGCACAATGGCCACAAAGTCAATGATGTTAAGGGCGCTGCGGAAGAACTCGGCCTTGTCGGGGCAGAAGATCACCCGAGCCATGACCTCGATGGTGAACCAGATGACACATACTCCCTCTACGTACGTGAGCCAGCCGTCTGTCACCACCTCATACACAATCTGAAATCACAACACACAACTGTCAGGGAAGTCCTCCTGGTGAAGCTACTGTATTCTCTATTAGGATTGGGAACCTCAGGACACCTCACGATTCAATACAATACATGTCTCACGATACCGATAATATCACATATATAGCGATAATCAATATATTGCACATGACAGTATTTCAATTAATCTATTTTTTTTATGCAATACAATTATTTAATAATTATAACGGTGAATACTTCAGCTGTATCTCACAAAAGTCGACTTGAGCAAAATAAGAAACAACAGTAAAGTACAGTCAATTTTGTGAAATATACAGAAAATTGTTAATTCCTTGATAGATCTCAATATACCAGTATTTTGATATTTTGTGCCACCCCCATTGTCTAAATCTGTGGTTCTCAAACTTTTCACACCAACTACCCTCTTTCAAAATTGTTGTCTTCTCAAGTACCAGATTTTTTGCACTAAACGCTGACTAATACAGAACTGAACTATTATACACAGGGTCAAAACTATTTAATGCATTAAAACAGCATTAAACAGACATTTTTAATTCTTGTTTGGGGTTATAAAAAGTTGCAGGTACCTCTTCCCGTGTGACGTTGCCGACCGTGACGTTCTCGGTCTTGTTGTAGATGGTGTTGAAGACCTCGTGTGTCTCCAGGCAGAAGGTGGAGATGGAGAGGAGGATGAAGAACAGGGAGGCGAAGGCCACATACTGCAAACACACACAAGAACATACGGTTAGTCTTCTGTTCATGCTGCCATCTTGGTTTTACAAAAAGTGTAAAATAAATCACTGGACATTTTAAATACAGACACATACTGTAATAGTATTTTTATAGTGTTTTTTCAAGCTCCACATCCCTACTGTCTACAATAGTAATAGTAGTAGTAGCAGTAGTAATAGTGGCTTTGCAGGATTTTTGTTAATACAGTTTTTAACCATGTTCTAATGTTGTTTCTATCTCAAATGCATAACCAAAGTTGTCATTTTTTGAGTGATTATTATTTATATAGCCCTGAAAACAGACAGACCCTATAAACCACAAAGTGCTCCTGCACTGTCAACAAAGGCAGAGGAGCAGTGTTGCCACTACAATTTAACAACATATCTGATTCAACTGTGTGTTCAGGTTTTGTTTATATCCCAGAAAAAGTAAAAAGAGGCTGGATTTTTTTCTGGAAACCCCCGTAAACCGGCACAAATGGTTTGACCCTACTTGAAACAGAGACAATTGTCAAATCACATCATTTTAGCTCCACAAAACAGCTAGTATTAGATAAAATTGTGTATTTGATCTTGCAAAAGCATAAAACTGTAACCTAAATGTATCCAAAATCGTCTGAAATCTGCATATAAAAAGCATAATATAGGACCTTTAAGCTTGAACATGATGTTTCACTGAGAGCTCGTTTTGTGCATTGCTGGAGGACAGTTTGCCCCAATGCAGTGGTCTACAGCAGCCGTCATTCCACTCTGCTGCGGGTAGGGGGCGCCGCTGTCACACTGAGGAGCACTGTTAATTCAAGTGCTGCATTCCCATTGATAAGAGTGGCTTGTGGAGATGAGCGGGGGTGAGTGTGGAGTGATGGATGGGGGGTGTAAAAGCCTGGCTAGCTTGTAGTGAGTGCGGCTCTTCTATATTTCTCCCGCGGCGGATCAATGATTATCTCTTTGTCTGATGCAGATATACTGGGTTCCGCTGGGCGCTCACGGGGGGAACACGCGGCTCCTTCAGCGGTTTTACGGAGCGTGTCATGGTTCTTTGGATTTTTTACAGCGCTCACGTGTGCGTAATGGGCTCCTCTGCAGCAGCACCCCCCTCCCTCACTTACTGCTCTAGCGCACCTCGGCTCTATGCGGAAGGAAGGGCTGGAGGGGGGTATACTAAATGAGGTGGCGTGAGAGTCAAGAACACAGCCAGATTCAACTTAAAGATCCTATATTCTGCTTTTTCTTTTAACATTTTGGATAAATTGAGGTTCTGTTTTTTCTATTTTTAACATCAAAGACATATTTGTCTATACCTGTTTTGTGGAGCTCTCACTTGGACTCAATGAGAAATGGTAAACAAACCCTTTGTGCCAAAAACAATCCAACCAATTTTTTACTTTTGGTATAATCAAAACCTTGACAGCTGAACACATATTTTCTTCCTATGTTGTTGAATGGTGGTGGCAACAAGGTACCTCTGGGTGCAACTTTGGGTATGGGTGCAAGAAACATTAGTACATGGTTAAATATTAGTTAGAAGTCAATTTTGCAGAATAGGACCTTTATAGTGCATAGGAGTTTGTCATATTTTTGTCATTTGTACATACTGCAGTTTTTCATGTAATAAGTAAACCAAAATTACCAAAATCATAAGGTATGTCACTATATCATGCACTTGTCACACAAACTGTTTTAAGCTATGGGCCTGAGGTGGGGTCCACCCTGGACAACGGGCTTATGAGTTGCAGACATGAAACTGAGGCATACATTGATAGACAACCATCTGGAGAGAACCCACAGTAACACCGGGAGGACATGCAGGGGAAGATGTGCTATTTACTGTTATCATACCACCCCAAATGACTGTATTTTCTTAAACATGTTTCATCTTGAGACACTGGATCTTTTATTTTTCTCCAAATTAAACGCAGTGCCCTCTCGAGATACGCCTCTGTTGTCAAGATGACGGTAATGACAGCTTCAGGAAAATGTCTGGAAATGTTCTTATTAAATCAAATAATAAATGATAGAAAAGGGAAGGCAAGGCAGCCCTTTCCCTCTTCTCGACCTGCAGTAAACATCTTACTTTTGTTGTCCTCTTTTTGAGGCAAATAAGATGTTTCCTTACATTTATTTGGCAAAAAAAACAACAAAAACAAACAGTGATCGTGAAGCTGGGTGAAATGGTAAAAACATAACCAAGCCAAGATCCCAATTTCAATTTGATCATGATTTTAGGTGAGTTTGGAATTTTCTGCCTTACACAGAAGAATTCTGCTACATAAATACAAATTCATTGGCCATCCAATAATCACCATATAACACTATTATTGTTACAGTAAATGATGAAGAGCAGAGAATAAATGAATGCACTGTATCACAATCTTCACAGATTCACCTGATTTTCATAACGTTACGTCATTTCAATTAGATTTTTATCACCAGATCGCCCACCCCCCATGTGTATCCAACATGGAGGATATGAGCCCCCTCCAGTCTTCTGTGAGCCATAAACACAATAAGCCAAAGATGAATGAACAGTGCCTGTGTTGTTGTGCTATGGGTAAAACCACATGTACAGTATGTCCTCAGAGTCTGTGGTACCTCCACATAAATACATACAGTACATACATAAATACATACAGTACATAGATACAAACATACATACATACATACATACATTCATATATAAACGTGTGGTGCTGTGTGTCAGGTCAGTGATGCTCCTCAGAGAGCAGCTCAAAGCTCTCGTCTCATTGTCCTGATTATCTTGCTCTAATTTGACAGAACTTTCTGGAGCTGTCCTTAATACACACATGTACACCCCTCCAGGAGCAGGGGGTCGTTCTACTAAAGATTCATCAAAAAATACACTACAAGACAATCCAATGTAGCCACGACTCAATTATTATCCTATTATTATTTTTGTTATTATTTTTTACAACAGTCTAAATCGAGTCATGGGACCACACTTTGCTTTTTGAAATTCCACTTGTTTATGTCAATCATGGCTCCTCCACATTAGCATTAGTCATCTATGGAACCCTCGGTGCTTTCCTGGGAAGGTGTTCTGGGCATGTCCAATCGGAGGAAACATTATGTATGGACTGGTTATAGCCTGAGAATTAGGGATGCACTGATACCATTCTACGAGGCAGAGCTAAGTGAGCGAACATGTTTTTTTCCCCCGCCACAAGTGAGAAATAAAAGACACTGTTTTACAAACATGCATTTGTTTACACAGGGATTTGAGTGTCTGATTTCAGTACACACAAACACAATAAGAGACTTGCTTTTTATTGCGTGTTTGAACGTCATGAAATCCTTATGTAAACAAAACAATTTTTTGCATTCATTATTTAGGTAAGGCCTCAATTTTCTTTTAGGGTTACTCATTTTGTGTTAGTTTATGTGTTCCATGTGATTTCTCACTGAGAAACACCAATGCCTCATCAACCCAACATAGCCATAAAATAATAGCATTTTTCCACCATTTTTTGGATTGGGAGGGGGCAGCCTCCTCTTGTGTCCACAAAGAGTCAGGGAGGAATGCTGTGCATAAACAGAATCCATTCTGACGTGCTTTTGTCCAATGCTTTATAGAAACAACACAGTCCTATCTGAACCGTATGAGGAAATTGGACAGGTTTATGTCCGTTTTGATAAATCCAGTCACTGATTCATCAGGAATCCTCTGTGCATTTTATTTAGACGCCGCAGAGCAAGCCACAAAACAAGCTGCTGCATTGCACGGCCTTGTAGTGCTTTTATACTGGCCGAAGATACTCAGAATTAATGACCTCTCTCTTTTTCACTGTACAAGTGCTTACAGACATCTATACAAAGTTTCACACCTAGTTGGGGTTTTATAGATTTTATAAAAAGTCAGTTGCACAAGTTTCATCCTGATTTTGCTTTAGCCCTAAATGGTAGTTATCCCAGTGTGAGCGGTGGAAGTTCCCGTCTTCTTCATATTTACAGTAATGCACTCCTCACAGACTGCATTGTGTTTACAGTCAGTCACCATTTGACTCGACCCATTCTGCTGACAGGTAACCACGTTGCTATAGACCAACCAATACATCTTAGTCCTGAGAAAACCTGAGCATGTTAAAAGCAGCAGGTTTGTCTTGTTAGCGTTTTGTGGCGATGGGACAGATCCGGTGGGTCTGAAAGTACTCATTACCTAAGTACTGCACTAATAAAGTCAATACAGAGAGAGAGAGGGGGAAGAGGGGGCCTAGAGTCAGCAGGATGTCATGGAGACAGACTGCTGAAGGTGACAATGGTGCGCAACAATGACTGCCCCCATTAATTTGTCCCAAAGACTTTTCCAATTATCCCAAATTTTTTTAATTGTAATCTAATTAAGCTTAGATTGATAGAGTTTAGATTGATCAATGTAGGCTAATCAACTATGGTGTAACTGATGATCATAAGCTAAAGAAAATTTTCTTTAATTAAAACACTATGATTATGAGTTAGGCTGATAAGCCTCCATCAATGTCTTAAACATCATGATATGGCGATAAAAATCCATTGTGATATGAGGTTATGACGATCTGCTAATCTGGGAAGATCACTGAATCGTGATAGAGTGCATGCATTTATGCTCTGTCCTTCACTGTCATATTCACTGTAATAATGCCAGTGTTCTATTTAATAAAAAAGGGAAAAAATAGTATTATGATGGTCATTTGATTAGATGTACAATGCATTTGTAGAACAAATGGTTTGATCAGTAGTAGTCTGCTCTGTAAGACAAAAAATGTATTTAACTAAAATTGTCAAAATCATGATCTTAGCATAATAAAGGTTTTGATATTTTTACCATATTGCCAACCCCTAACCTCTAAAATAATCTTCCAGCTTGGTCCTGACCACTCTTCTTGGCTCAGGATCTGAAAAAGGGTGATTGCCCACTGCTCCTCACAGATTGACCTGGGACATTGGGACGATGGATATTGAAAATGAGAACTAAATTTATTGACACGTGTATTGTAAGAAAATAAATGAAAGATCCTGCATTTAACTGGCCATTGTCCAGGCTGTACCCCGCCTAAGGCCCATAGTTACTGGGATGGGCTCGAACATGAAAAAACGCTATAAGATGAATGAAAAGAAGTAAAATCTTGTGTAATGTTGTGTGTTGGAACAGTGACACAGCAGCAGGGATGTCTGGCCTCAGACTGCAGTACGCTCTCTAAAGGTGACACTGGTACACACACACACACATACATACTGAGTAAACACACCACCGAAGATTAGCATGCCATAGACCTTCCTTCCTGTTCTTTAGAGGAGATTGAGGGTTGGACCACTGCCTAAAGTACAGAACTATACACATGCATACACACACTGGTACACACAAATGCATACACACACACTGAGCACACAATGATAGAGATGCATACACATGAACTGAGCACACACACATCCACACACACTGAGTAGGGATGCACCGATCCGATCACGTGATCAGAAATCGGGCCCGATCACGTGGTTCCAGACTCGATCGAAATCGGTCGTTCCCCATGTTAGTAATAGTGAGGTATACAGGGTTTTTAAAATTAAAACAATTAAAAATTAATGATCAGTAGGCCTGTACTCTCTCAAAATGTAATCTATAAGCCCTGCTTTATTTATTTATTGATATTTGTTAGGAACAGATAGACCTACAATATATTGATCATTACAGTCTTAATCCACTTAGAATAACAATTAAAAAGTTACATCACAGAGTGTTAAATGTTAAAATAAAGTGAATAAAATAATCCTAGATCCTAGATTTGCTCTTCTTTATTTTTTTAAATGTATTATAGAAGTATCGGATCGGGACTCGCTATCGGCCGATACATAAAATCAAATGACTCTGAATCGGATCGGGGGCACACTGATACACACATGCATCCACACACACACTGATACACACACTAATACACACAAACACACACACATTGATACAGTAAAGTCCCGCACAGTCAGGGATAATGGACCCGGACGGCCTGTTCTGTTGTGCTCATGTAAAGTGAGCCGGAAAAGGATCAATGCTTCTTTAGGATCAAATCAAAGAAGCACTTATTTAGTTTCAAAATTAAAACCTTGATTAGAGCCATCCATCACTGAGCAGCTGCAGGTCATCTCTGTGGTCAGGAGATCTGTCTGGACAGCTGCAAGGTCAGGTCCCAAACCCAAACCAGCTAACAAGTGCATGGCCTCCATCTGCTTCAAATCAGAGGGAACTGTAGTGAGTGCTACACAGAAGTGGTGAGTAATTATTTACATTTACTTGAGTAACGTTTTGAATATATTGGATATTGAGTAGCTTTACGCACAAAACTTTTATTGCAAATAACTGTACTGCTACTTGAGTAAAATTTTGAAATCTAGAAAGAGTGTTAGTAAGAATAGCTTATTAATATGTAATATGATGTGGACTTTTAATTAATTAATATCTGTTATTTAATATTTGTTCATTTTTGTAAAATGTACTTTTTAGTTCACCTTCTGAAACTTTGAAAATATTTTTTTCTTTTTTCACACATCCACACACACTGATACACACACAAACATCCACACAAACACACACTGAGCACGTCCTGATAGACACATGCATACACACATACTGAGCACACACACATCCACATACACTGATACACACACACACACAAACATCTGGCAACACGTTCAAACAGTTCTTTAGTACTTGAATATTTTTTCAGTACTTTTTACTCCTTCAATGAAAACTTACTTCCTTTAACTTTTCCCAATTTCTCTTTACCCTGTGTGTTGTATATTCATAACTTTACCATATTTTGTGCATATTGTTTGCGTATTATTGCATGTGTTGATAATCTCTAGTTGAAGAATGTTGCAGCCATAAAACAGCAGCACTTACAGCAGAGCGCACAGGAGGGAGCACTTTGTCATGTTAGTATAATGGCTGACTTAAACAAAGCCCGGTTGTAATGAGGGACTGTGACCTGGGCCATCAGAGTGATTGACAGCTGAAGCCCCGCCCCCTCGGTTCGTATTGCCGTTTTAACTGGACGTTTAGATGAGGTCATCAGCTGAAAGAGCACATATTGACCTCAGAGGGGAATTCTGCTTTAGGGAAGAGAAATATAGCTTTTCATAATTATTTAAACGATAATAAAAGATAAACATAAATAAAATATCAT
>JAVQKG010264601.1:0-15541 GCA_036025885.1 Hypseleotris bucephala
GCATGCTCTGGTCCTCGTGTCGGACACAACTGCGCATGTTGGTTCTTTGGAATGCGGAAATGGCGGCGCCCATGAGACGGCCCATACGCCACTGAGCAAAACGTATTGAAATCAATGGCGGCCATCTTGCCAATTCATTATCCTGATTTTATTAATACATCCATGATCCATTCCCACAACAAATCCAATTAACTGGTCCAAATCTTTACTAACATGTTAATCCAACCTTAACTTTAACACTTCCTGGTACTATATTTCAAAGATTGCCCTAGAAATATATTTGTTAAACAATTTAATTCGTCAGTATCCAAGAAAAAAATATCTAATTTTTATTAGAATATCTCTTTTATTTACAACTTTTAAACTTGAGTATTTCCCTTTTATATTGTTCCTGACCAGTGTTTAGGCTAACCTTTCAAGCTCTGAGCGACATCTTAGACCTAGAGAGGAAGAGATGTAGATTAATCAAAGACTCCAGGAAACGTGAGGCGAGGTCTGGTTCATACAATTACTTCTTGTTTTGGTGTAAACAATCCCGCTTACATTGTACAGTGCTTAAGGGTGGCTGCAGCCTTGATTTCCTCCTCTTCACAGGTGAACAATGAAAAGCCTAGTCTGTGTTTGTGAATGGGATTGATGTGATTGCACGTGTTTACTCGGCTCACGTTGCTCGGCTAAAGCTAATCAAGGAAATTGCTGTTTGTAAACCTTCTTTTGTATCAACATCTGGGAGCAGTCGCCTGTCGCTCTCCCCCAAAATCCCAAATCTAAAGACACACACACACAACTAAACAGTGCATTTGTGATCCATTCCTCGGCTCGACGGGCAATGGAAACTTGTGCAAATGCGAGTGGTTTAAAAATACAGCAACATTAATGTGCACCACATGTGGGGCTCTGGCAAGACGGAGGAGTTTTAGGAAGGGGAGGGGGGAAGAGGAGAGTCCTGGGACGTCTCCATAAACTGTAAAATTTGACTATTCACTTTACTTAGAAATTTTCAGAACACTAGCTCACAACTACTTCAAAGGTTTATTTATGGGGGTTTGCATTTTATTGAAAGTGACGGTTACTAACTGCCACTGTCCAGGTTGTACCCTGCTTTTAGTTGATAGGAAAGGCTTCAAGAAGAACCCATTTTAATAACTTGGAAATAACAATTAAATGCTGTAATAATAATAATAATAATTATAATAATAATAATAATAATAATAATAAAGCAACTGATTTCAGAGGTCTTTGTCAGACCTTAGAGAATAGATCCCAAAAATAACTAGAACAATTTTAAGAATAAGTTGAAGTAATTTAGTATAAAGCACCAGTTTCATTGATATTTTTAAGTAAACTTAACTTGACAATTTTACAGTGTATGCACAGACAGCAGTGTGCTTTTTTTACCTTGGGCCTTTTCCACAAACACCACCTTGGAGTCGTGCTGGAAGTTGTGTCCATCCAAAAGAAGGGTCTGGCCTCCGGGGGCGGGACAGGTCTCCAGGCTCTGCTTGTCGACCAGCGGCAGCTCCTGGGCCGATCTCTGAGCTGAATACAGAGGAGAAAGAATGATCACACCTACTCCCCATTCAAACCTGAGCATCCAGACACAGACGTGAGCATCCGCAGACGGGACGGGGCGAGGCCAGGGGGAAATCTACACCTCCACATCATTATTGCAAATGTTAGATGAGCTATATTACATAACTATTCTGGATATGGTGCTGTCCTTTGGAATGTTTAGATAATATTAAGATTTAAAGAGATAAGTACAATTCAATAAACATTATTGTGCAAATGTTTCAGACAGGTGGGTTATTTACGATTAGAACCCAAGAAGTTACAGTAAGAAATACACTGAAAATGTGTTAACTTATGCTATAGCGCTTAATAGATTTACATAAGCTTTCATATATTGCATTTCCGTATGGGCGCTTTGGTGGAACCCAATGAAATTTTTAAATAACTGATACTCTCACTGGATTAAATTGATTAATACTTTCTGATGATCATTTCCGATAGTTAATAACATCCTCTAAATAAAGTGAAATTGTTCTTGTAATATTTACCGCCTCTATGAATGCCATGACAATCCAGTTAGAAATCATGATATAATCTCTGAGATCTTGGCACTGGTCCAGCTCTCCGGTCTCTCCCTTCTGGCTCTCGTCCATGTCTCTCAGTTGGGCAGGCCGGGGGCTTGTGATGACTTTGCCAAAAACTATATTTTGTTTAACTGAACCATTTTTTTTAACTAGCCATTAAAATCAGTTTTATTTAGAGGCAGATCTAGATTTATGAACACAACTGTGTGTCTCAGTGGTCTCTAACCTTTTGGCACAAGTTTCATTTTTTTCCTCAATTTTATTTATCCTTGAAACAAACTATAACTGTCAGAAAAGATTTGTGATACCCTGAATTTCAAAATTGAAGGTGCCTTGTGTAAAATGTAGTGTACAGATGGCCAATATTGACTAATGCTTGTATGATTTCTGAATTAACACAAATGTCCAGAGGTGATAAAGTGAGCACTGGTGGACAAGAAGCATAATTCCATTTGACTACAGAATTCTGAATACAGTCATTTCTAGAACAGTGGAATATTATGTCCATATAAGGCCCTTGTAGAACTATCAAAGCAAAAAAAACACACACGTTTTTAGATTATGTCAGCAGTTAATGTAATTTGATGGTCAAAAACTGTGGCTACAGTTAAGACACAAACAATGGTTTATTTCAAGAGGCTGAGCTCATGGTTTAACTACTGTCTTTTATTTAGCTCATAAGACTTCATCTGAGGCAGCACTTGGAGCCAGATCCACAATTATGGGTGATCTGTAGAGAGTGTCCCGGGCCAGTCAGGGTTTTACTCCAAAGTATAGCCCAAAGAAGATCGTGTTTTGTATTAAAACTATAACATAATGAAACAAATAAATAGTCTATACACAATCTGGACCTAGACTGACGTGCCAGCTGTGATGTAATGTGTCAATAATGCAAATATTAGAGCAACTTTTTGACAAAAGCTGTTTCAATGATTACCAACTGTTCTCTCAAGGTCTGGATTGCACACTTTAATTAACCTTTTATTAAGCTCAAAATTGTTTTAATTATATGAAACAAAATAATCTAAAATGCAATTGGAGTATGTCCCACAGTACAACAGTTCAAAACGACTTTACAGTTTATATTATTATTATATGTATATTATCTATTGAACAACATAAGTTACTCACAGCACTCAATGGGGTTGGATGCCACTTGTAGAGACAGAGTCCGTCCTGTGGCCTGGTTGATGTGGACTCGGAAAACCATCCGCACTCGTGTGTTCTTCCGTCCGATGTCCGTCTCTCCTTTCCTCAGCTCAATGTCGGAGTTACGGAGCTTCAGGATCCCAGCGCAGTCAATTCTGTTCAAAAAGACGTCACATTTACATCAGATTTAAGCCAGAGCCTGTTGAACTGTGGACCTCAAAGTTACCCAGTGATTTCATACACTGTCAAGGGTCATTTCAACACTGTATTAACACCAACCACCAATGTGTCAAAAGGCATTTATTCCATGTATTTTATGACACTTCATGGTCTCAAAACACCCTTAATAGTCAAACTCAATTGTCTTTTCTATTTGTCCGACACATAATAAGCCTATATTATGACATCTCACTTCTTCACTAAAGTCTAAGAGAGTGTTTTCCATTGAATGGCTCGAAGCAGCATTCCTCTAAGTCTAGTTAATGTCAACTTTTACACACTCCCTCACATTCCTGTATCTGGGCCGGGCAGTGATCAGGTGTTTGGTTCTGGAGTAAAAGATATAAGCATGAAATAGTCCCAGATAATCTTCTATATCACTGCATATCATGCCCAATGCCTTAACACAAGCATTAAATATTTACAATGGTCAGTTAAGAAAAACATGGGATTTTTGAAAATGTAATTAAAACAATAAAAATAGATATAAAAAACATGAATACAATGAAAAATACAAAATTTTGTCCCACAATCTAAAACAGCTGTCCTTGTTTAGAACACTCAGAATGTAGTTGTAACATAAAACTGCAAGTTTACATGGGACTGTTAAGTCCTGGTAAAGAATATGTGCTTATACTGTATGATGTGACATACCTATGTGTTTTGATTAGAGGGTACTTCTCATAGAGACATTATCTGATATTATCAACTCTTATCAACAGTTAAACGTTGTTTCATAAGAACTGTTGAAGAGCAATCTCCAATCACATTTCTTCACACTTGGGGTTTCACATTCTCAAAAAGTGTCAAAACGTCAGACAAAATAGTCCAGCTTGTATCCTTTAACATGTATCACTCCCATCTCCGTTCATCTCTGTACAGGACGTCCTGAAAGTGTGTGAGAGAAACGTGATCTGCCTGAGGTCTGGGTATAAGAGAAAGCTTATGTGTTACAACCATTAAAAGCAGAGAAAATGCTGATCCAAGCAGGCGTCCCTCTGCCATAGACCTCAGCTTCTGCAGTAACCTGATCTATATGGCTTATAAAACCTCAGTGTGGATGGGCCTACGCTGTGAAAACCCAAACACAGCTCTAGATACATCAGGGCAGCCCTCTAATGTCCCATCAGGGATTCATCGAGTGGAGAGCACAAGTTTAACCCTTTTATGTCTCTGAACTAAAACTACAGCACGTGAAGGATTATAGCTGAAAAGTAGATTTTATGTAGTCTTACCACTTTTTGAGATGTGTGTTTATTTACATTCTTGATTTATGTTACTCTCGCCTCAGAAGTAACATTGAGATTTCATGACAGAGTGAACAAAGCCAACAATATGAATATTACTCTTTTACCAAATGTGGCTAAACACAGCACAGACCTCATTGTCTTCATATAGTTTCATATTGCCTGGCTTTCTAGTAGCTTTGCCTCTAAATGTGTCTAGAGTGCCTTATTTTACAGCAATTGATGTCTGTTAATCTAAAATGGAACAAGTTTTGAAGATATTTTTGTGTGAAAATTCTTTAGACAAATTTGCCAACCATTTAGCCTACACCACTGAAGATAGTCAATTTTTAAGCATTTTAAAAAACTTTTTACTATTTTAAAAAACGTACATACTTCTTTTAAAGTGTTAGACTCACATAGCTCTCATGTTGTTCTCGGGCAGCAGAGGGATCTCCAGGATTTTGGTATTGTTGTGCAGGGCCTCGTGGCTCGGGGTGGACACGGTTTTGCCGGTGATCCGGTGAACCTGGTAAAAGGCATGAGGCCTCAGCAGCCTGTCGTCCGCTGTGCCAATAAACAACTGTAGAGTCAGAGGCTCACTCTCCATGTATCCGTGAAGCTGTGAAGAAACACACAAGAAACATGTTTAAAAACAACCCCTCTAGTGCTACCTTTTATTTATGTTTTTATTATTGATCCTACTGAAAACATTACTAAAAAAATAACAGTTCCTTTGTCTATATATGTATTTCAAATGCCTATATGTAAATTGGAGAACGTTTAGTTCAATAAATGCAATTTTAGTTTTGACAGTGCACATTTAATGGGAGTCACAAATATGGGGCTGAATAATTCAGAAATCACACAACTGAATTTTATGTTGATATCGCATTTTGTCCTGCAATTTGTGATTCATTTTCTGTGTGCAAAATAAACACATGAAAAATTCAAAATGAACCCATTTAAATCAAGGCTATATCAAAATAATGTTTGGGCAGCATAGTATTTAAAGCAGCAACAGTGTCCAAAACTAACAAGACTCAGGCCAACAAAAGACTACAAAAATATGACATTTGGCGTAAGTTCATTCAGAAGTTCTGATTTGACTATGCTACTCTGTCATTAGGGGAACCTCTCAGCTGCGGTTAGGGGACTCAAAATAAACCCCGGCTCTTAAAGAGGTCAGGCCGTTTCTGAGACAATGTACCCACTTAGTATGTCGTAATCTTTTCATCTTGACTTTACGATCGCCGTCCCGAGAACACTTCCTAAATCAGTTCACGTCAAAGTGGCCTATATGCTACTGTAGCGACCGCAAGTAGAAACGTTAGCCACCTACAGAGAGCGGCTGAGTGATTTGTGAGGAGAAGGATCGTTTTGTGACAAGGCTAACCCAATGTTCGGGGTCACCGCAACTACACAAGGTATCGGCCAATCAGATTCAAGGAAAACTTGGAGAAGTGACCTGACATCCATGTTTATCATGAAGCTAATCCCAGCTGTAACAAGTACAGAAGCACTCTCATTTTGGAGTTTAAAAGAGCTGCCAGACGTCCAGAGGTGCTGCTGAAGGGACAATGACCTCAGCCACCCACAATGCACTGGGCCCCAAGCCACAGCCATGAAACTTAATAAGAGTTTCGGCTATACCACTCACTGCCTTTCTGTTGTCAGGACTGGAAAGACATAATATAGATGTGAGTCTGACACAATGTATAGAAGCACTTTGGGTAAAATATTGTAGTATTAATGTACTGTAATTCAAAATAACTCCCTCTGTATTTCTCTAAATCAAAAGTGACATTAATTTGTACGAGTGAAAGGATATCTCTGTCTGTGTGGGTCTCTGTGTCAGCCCCGTGACTAACTGGCAATTTTCTAGTGTGTATTTCAACTTAGGCTGGTCGTTGATGTCATGTTTAAAAAATGTAATAGAATTTGTTTCATTTTCTTAAGTGAAACGAAGGGCTACCATTATAAAGCAATGAAACATAGGCCCTGTTTCATCTTCTTAATATTGTTATCTTAAACAATGGCAGGGAAACACTCAAACATGTATTTAGTCATACATAAGAGGAGCACTTGAGGAGAGCCCACGGAGAAAGGCACAACATGTGATTTTTGGAGGAGGTTCCCTGTCCGAGCTGAGAGCCTGTATATTTGTGCAAGGAAATGGGTTGCTGCCATATAATGCTGTTTATTTAGGCAGCAGGAAGGAGGCAGCAACATGAGGTGGTTACTTTTAAAATGTAATTACAAACTGGGCACAATATTATCAGCAACAAAACTCGCGTAGATCTAATCTAAATTTGAGGTTCCCCTGAACTGATAGTTGAGGTTTTTCTCAGTAACTTTGTACACAGTAGATGAAAATAGTATCACTGCACTGGCTCCACAACAAATTACTGTGTCCTGAGCCAGAAGTGGTCAAAGTGGCATCAGCCAGCTGTGTATAAGTAAAATGCAGAAAGTCAAACCTCACCTACAGCAGCATTGATTCCCAATAGGTAGACACCACCGTGGGGGGAGATTGAGCAAAAAGTGCCATGAAGGTTGCATTCAATATATAGAAAAATAACTTGTGTTCGGTGAGTGAGTAATAAAATAAAACTGGGTTCTGCAATCCATCTCAGACTAGTGTTATTGAGTCTATTACTAAATTCACAAAATGGTTTTATGATATTGATGATAAATTGGCAGTTGTCAGAAAATACAATATAAGCATACGGTTAAGAAGCAAAAATATATGGATAAAGATTATTAATATTTATGTGGATGCTAAAACCTAAACTAAAATAATATGTGTGTTAGTAAGAATGCACTATAACTCAAACTCAAGCCAGTCCCTCTTAGTGTTAATCACCAAATGAAGTTTAGTCTAGACTCAACCTCCTATTTAAACAAAAGAGTTAAATGTTGAAATACGTAAAAGCACCAGTAAACATCTCAATGCTTTATTTAAAACCAATGTGAAAAAGCTGAAAGGACAAAACATTATGTATTCAAATAATATCATCTCAGACAGAGATTCCCCCCCCTTTTTGGATCATACTTCAAACAGTATCTTTGGTTTGCTACATTTACCTACTCCCTCTACTCTACAACTTTCATATCTAAAATTATTCCTTTGGCAATAAACTGTTGTGTATGTTTATATTAAAGCAGCTATGCATCTGTCATTATAAGCAGTAGTGATTTGCAGCCTTCAATTAAATTTACTGGTGGAGCTCTCTTTGCATAAATCAAGCGCTCCTCTGCTCTGACAGTCGTGCGAGCTGCCTCCAGTTCACATTATCACCCACAGGAGGAATTCTAAGACTTCGGACATGTACTACACCCCAGTGGAGGCCAAACGGGGCCAGCACTAAATTATCAAACACTAAAAACATGCCTCCATTTAGAATGCACTGACTGATGGGTATTACCTGGTCGACTGGGGATATTATCCTTTAAAAATATTTCACGCACATTTCAGGACAAAAGTGAATAGAAGTAATAGGTAATAGTCACCTTTTTGGAGCAAAAGAAAAAATTAATGTAGCTACATTTTCAAGTTTTGGGTGAAAATCCTTCAATTTATTCTGGCAAGTTAATACATTTTTTATTTACTTTGTTAATAGGTCTTTATCAGGGCTACATTAGTATAGCAAAATGTATTGTAAGGTAATGTAAGGTGACGGCAACACATTTTTAGTAAAAGCTGCTAAAATAAAAGGGCCAGTAAGGATAAAGGCACAACCAGACATGGATCTGAAATCTTAAAAACCCAACTGAGAGCAGCTCCAGACTTTAATAAGGGGTAGTCCTCTCCAGTGCTGTAGGGTTTGAATGTGGTAAGGACACTTGAATCTCCGCTGGCATTAGTGATGAGGGTGTGGTTGAAACGGCTGCACAGACGACATTGACAGAGAACAGAGAGTGGACGATGTGTTTGATGCTGGAGAAAAGTGGACCAACATAAACAAGTCCTTTAAAAAAGAACCTCTAACTTGTACAGTATGTGCTCATACTGCTAGAGCATGTGAGTCTATTTTTAATATTTGATATACAAATTTTGAAGGCCAAGTTTCTCAGGAAATGTTTACAGTTCGGCATATTTAACTTACTAGCCTGGTGTTTGTGATCAGTTTATTAAACATTGGTAACTTCTGCCCTTGAAACTGAATGCAATCAACAAGCCAACACCATGTTCACCAGCATGCTCAGTTTGCATTTATACATCACTAAATCTACTGTCATTTTTTAACTTGCAGCCCTCGTTTGGACCTGGTCTAAAGCTGGACTATGAGGTTTTCTTGTGTTGAATCATAGACTGGTGTATATCTTTTGACTAAGTCTCAAATTCAACAGTCTGCTTCATTCACAGTCTTAGTCATAACTTACTTACTTCCATTAGTATGATTTTGACTACAACACCCATCCATCCCACAAAGCACAGCGCTGTTTTAAGACGCCTAAACATTCATTGTGCGTAACCCTGGCAACAAAATCATTTAGTTACAAGCCACTGCTGCCTCAGAATAAAACCCTGTAAATTCTGGGCAGGGCTGGACCCAAGAGGCGCACCAGCCAACAGCCAAAGAACCAACCATCTAATCAGAAAGTTTCTCCAACATCCAACATCCCAAACCCAGGCTGCCAGAAACATGTGTGGTTTGGTTTTTGGGACGCCTCCGCAGGACCCAGCGACCGATGATGTCAGGAGCGGCCTGGGACCTTTTCTAAACAAAGGGAAGTCTGTGTGGTTGGGTGGTAGCTGCTGGAGGAGAAGTTAAGGGGGGTAGATTTGGCCCGGGAGCGAAAACCGAACACACACTCTGTATTGGAGCCCAGACCCCTGTCATTAAATCATTAGCACCTTCCTTTGGACAAACATACACTCACTTTCACACATGTGCACTAGAAGTACAACAGGAAGACGGGTCAGAGAACGGCAGGCACTGGATGTTCATTTAGCAACAATAAAAACTATTTCTATCCAAGGCTGCTGACCACTCACATTAAACATTGTATAATAATTTTTGTGATGCAGAAGTAGATTGAATCCCACCCATTTACACGTTAGCAGATGTTGTTTATGTTGGGGGAATTTAGACATTTGAACAAGCGTACTATGTTGACATTAATACATTTTATTGTACTAACTTTTTGTTGAAGCTAGTGAGGATCCTGGGTTCATTTAAATCCATATTTAAAATGACATACAGTACATATTTTTTTATTAAACATGTAAAACGTTACTGGGGCTCTAACATGTATGTAATGTAAGGGTTTGGATGTACAGCAATCTAAGTATCTTTATAGTATTAGCTACTGACACTGAGAAAATGGCCCTTTGAACTGAAGAATAAAGACCAGTAAGGTAGTTAATATATTTTTTCAAGTAGAATTGTTTTGCATCCAAATTTCAATCCCCCCATGTTCAGTGGCTTACCAGATTATACCTTTGGTAACTGAAAGGATAGTGTTAATTTATAAAATACAAGTCCACCTCACACACTTTTGCTGCTAACGTGTTGTGACATGGATTTATTGCTGTTTTAGAAAGCTAGTCTGTCTTATTCATCTGGTCTCAGCTCTTAAACTACAAAAACAGGTCAGACCCCTGTCAGAGGCTGAACTCACGTCTGTGTCACTTTTCAACACTTATTTCACTACATTTACATAACAGCCAAGTCAACTCTGGATTACTGTTATGTTATCCAGACTTTTATGCAAAAAGAATCTGGCCTGAAGATGACAAATGTCTGGTAAACTGATCAACCATTGTATAAAGCATTAATAAAACGTCCAAATGCATTAATTGAACTGACGGCTGGCCTCAGTGCTCACTATTTGTTCAAAGGCTGAGGTCAGCGTTATAATGGTGGGACCAGATGTTTTTTGGAGCCAAAACATATCTGTGCATATTTCTCCAAAAGCTGACCACCGGAGCTACTGTGGTTAAGTGAGTAAATGCTGCTACATCAGTGTGTCGCAGTGGAAAAGTCTGACTCATGTTGTCTGGACAGGAACTGACTGAGTGGACCACGTCTAATAGCACATACCTATGATCTCCCATATTCAGTAATGATGACATCTCTGAATAACATTACTGCCATGTCATGAAGTAAGTGTTGAGGTAGTCTATTTTAACACATGCTAAACTGTGGAGGGTAAAGGCGATGAAGTGAGAAGTGATGAGCTGCAGAGAAAATGGGGCAAGTCTTTTCAGGAAAACAACATTTAGTAAAGGGGTTCCCAGTGTGAGCGGAGAGGCCCCAAAATGGACACCGTATGACTCTAAATGCTTGCTGACACTTTAACTGCATGTTGATTGTGTCATTGGTGGTTGCATTGGGGTCCGACACTATATAAGTCACAGTCTGTAAATGAAGTTAGTGCAAATATTTTGAGCTACACCATTAACTGTTTTTTTAAGTAACAAACACTAGCACAATGACTAGCATGCTAACTGACAGTAGATGCCAGTTGGAAGAGAATAAGGTTATGTTGCTGCAGCTGTTGAAGTAAATAAGCTGTTTATTTACATGCTTGAAATCCCGATTTACAATAACAAAACAAAATTTTACTTTACAGCATGGTATTAATACGGTAACCATTGATTACCGGGTAACTTTTACACGTGTTTCATGTTGTGTGTATTTATGTAAAGGTACATCCAAGCTGTAGCTGAAGCCAATGCATCTGGCAGATGTACAGTACCTGAGCATCAATCATTAAGAACCTTATGTTAACCTTTTATCATCACATATGTGAATGTTTTTATATGAGGTTGAATACAGTGCTGCAGACCTGTACAACGGGATGTCCAGACAGAGCCTTGACCGCGCCCCTGCTGCCCTCTGTCTCATAGTGGGCTCTGTGGTGGGACTTGGGCTGCACATCTATCTGCAGGCTGTACTGTCCCGAACTGGACGGGAGCTGCCAGTCCAGAGCGGGCAGAGACGGGCTGAGGGTGAGAGAAACACGTGGGACATGTCAACTTTACGAGCTCACAGGAGGAGGGCCTTTTTTAGACACAGTTATCAAAGCAGAATGTGCAGAATGTGAACACAGAGATACGCCAAGGCCTGCGATGAAACAGCTGAAAAAGATAACACTGGAATTATGAATATGGACAAACTGTGACTATGAAAATACTGTTTAAGTAAATTGAGATGGATTAAAAGAGACCATTACAGTGGTTCTTGACTCTGACTTCTTCTTTGGCATAATAGCTTTAATTTATAATTTGTCTTGTTAAGTTACAACAAAGTTCCCTTTCACTAGTTCAATGGTTAAAATGAACAATATCAAAGGTATGTGCCACATCGTAAGTCTAAGCCCACATTGAGAACTTGTGAAGCTTTCCCAAAACATTTTTATAACTTGTAATACAAGACATCTTTTTGGAATATTGAAAAATGTAGAAAAAACCAAGGCACTCTTCAGATCTGAAGAATGCCTTGGTTCTTTCTACATTTTAAACTGAATGTTTTGATGGTGTTTCCCAAACGATCTTCTCTTACCTGATGTATGTCTTTGGTTTAGGCCAGGAGTATGGGTGCTGTGGGACGTCCAGAAACCCTCCGCAGTAGCCCTCCTTCTTCAGGGCCAGTCTGTTTGGGGAATGTTCATCTGGACAGAGCTCCGTGGGGCTCATCTCCCCTCCCACCGGCTCCACCTTCAGGCTGACCATGGAACTGTGGTCAAGAGTAGTTTTTCGTGCTTTCAACGGAATCCCCTCTGTCAAGTCGACCATCCCGTCTGTAGTCAGGGCATTGATAGCTGCCAGTATTGCCGAATTAGTGTACTGATTAGTATTAGGCAGCCATGATTCCTCTGTAACACTAAGTCTAGGGGATGTTTGTGGGGACAGGCCTGGTGAATGAGTCGGCGAATACGGAAACTTATGGGCTGTCCCGTTGCCATTGAAGCTGTACTTTCTTTTCGCTCCGCATGGCGAGTTAGGCCTAGACCCACGCTGTCCCATCCAGGTATCTTCAGTGATGCTTGTTCGGGGCGAGGCAGCGGGCGAATGAGCATCCCCAGGCAGGGCGAGAGTAGATCCTTTTGGGGACACTGATGGGGACTGCCAGGGCGAGTTTTGGGGTGAGTTGTCGTAATTGTAAGAGTAGCTTGATTCGTAAGAAGAGGCATCCGAATGACAACTACGGGACGATACGCTGCTGGCGGGACTTAGGCAGCTGGGGTCCCGGTAACCATCTGCACTGGGGAGGGTAAGGGTGACTATGGAGTTGACTCTTTTAGCCACAGGAAGGGTGCTCTCCTCCACCTCATCTTCAGGGAACTGGCTGTAAGCTGTGATTTCAATGCGGGGGCTCTCCAAGGCGGGTGCTCCATTGGGACGGGTGGAGTTTGTGGTGGAGTAGTACGCGGACGCTCTCAGGTCGTCCTGGGAGTCGTAGCTGTGGGCCTCGGTGACAGAGATGGTGGGGCTAGACTGGAGACTATGGTACTGGGACGGCAGGCAGGATGTGTTCAATGGGAGGGACAGGGTGATGTTTGGAGTGTAGCTGAAAGCATCTGAAAACGGATTCAGTGTGTTAGTGTGATAGAAAATACACAATGCACGAGTAAATAGCAAAGTCACACATTAACTTTCTTCAGTCAAAACTACCTATGGGTGAAGTCTGCATGTTCTCTCATTGCTGTTTAGGCATTGTGTTTCCTCAGCTGAAATATTGAACGTTACAGTGTCACATAGTGAATGAATATCAAAAGGGATGACCAGTCATAGTTTATTATTACACATTTTTGAATTCTGCTATTCTATTCTTAAAGTGCTGTTGGGAAGTCAATAGAAACATTAGGTGCATATTTATCAGTGCCAAGAAACCCATCTCCAAATGAAGGGCTAGGTTGATGGGGGAAAACAGAGAACCTACAGAAAACCCATTCAGCATGGGGAGAACATGCAGACTCCACACAGAAAGGTCTTGTCTAGTATGGGAATGATCACCTCGCCATTGTTAGAATTACACAGAAGATGATGGATAGACATGGTGCAATTGCAAAGGACTTTACAATGAGTTATTAACATTATTAGCTACATGGATGTTAGATACAGTTAACTTTCTGGTAATATGACATACAACTCCAAACAGATCTGTTGAAACTGTGTTTATTGCCCTTGGCTGCTAAGTCACAATTCCTTTAGGTGCTAAAACTTCCTCTATTTCACGACTTTCTGCATTATATGCATTTACATCAAGTAAAAGGCTCCCATGTACAGGGGAAATTGGCTTTGAAGTAGCAAATCCCAAATGACTCAGATGTAAAACTGAAATCCAGGTGTTTTTTCCACTCCACTTTGCCAGATTTATGCCACTTCATGCGAGTGATGGAGTAGCCCATAAAACATACGGTTATGAAAACACTGCAATGCTTTGGTTGGCCCGTTCAATGTTCTAGCAGCCATCAAAAATAAACATGAGGGGGACATGAGTCGTTTATTTGCTGCTGTAAAGGTGCATGCTGTACCCGGTTAGCCTGGCCTGCTGGCTCGTGGCAAGAGACTGAGATCACTGGCACCAGAAAGGAGACGTGGGAACTACAGATGTGGTTATATGGTGCTCAAATATGCCTGCACTGGTTTAAGCACTGATACATAGAAAGACAGACAGTCCCCAAAACCTCTGTCTGCTGCAAATTAAACACAATTAGGGGCCCCACTGTTAAGACTATGACATCAGCTACACATCATATGACTTAGTCCAATAAAAACCTATATTTAACACAGTTGTGGGGTAGTGACACAGTAGCAGTCAAATATTTGTTTGCTATAATTAGATGAACAACAGACAGCTCCAGGAGAGGCTCAATACTGCCCACTGAATCACAAAGCTACATCCACGTTGCCCCAAAGTGTGTGAGTTCAAATGGGACTATTTTAGGAGCGCTTACCGAGTTAGAAAAGACACGCCCACTTCGCTTCAGGGCGGGTGCGCATAAGATAGCCTACAAATTTCAGCTTTAATTTTGACGTTCATAAGTATTCATTCAAGCCACACCAAGAAGAAAAGTTACTGTAAAACCTTCCAAATAAGCCTGCCACTGTTGAAAACTTAATGACAGCAGAAAAGTTGGATAAAAGTAGAAAATAACTAAGAAAATACCAAACTTACCTTCTTCTGCCGACTTCATTTTGCTGTTAAGCAGTGCCAAAACAACGAGAACTCAGAACGCCCTTAGATTACAGTAGTCTCTTATCCATAAAGCGTTGTCAATATATCCCAAAGATGATACTAAGGTTGTCAAAAGAGCGAGGCTGTTTCTATTTTAAAAAGCCGTATCCAAAGCAAAGACAGATGCATAAAGACACATGTGCGAATAGTTTTCAGAGGAGCTATTTTGGTCTGAACGCTAGGAGTGTGTCTGTGTCTGGGAGATCCTGGCTCGCTTTGGTCGGTGGTGACGCACTGCACGAGCTCGGTGAGGACTCGTGCGCTTTTAAACGCGGGGATCACCTCCTCGGATGGAGCGCCCCGCCCCCTTTACTTCAGTCAGTGACGCACGCGACTCGTACCGACCACAAGATGGGTCCAGTGGAGATCCTCTCTGTGCGTTTCTCTTAATGGGGTTTACTCCAATTAACAAAGCTGGTAGAAGAGCCCCGGCCTGAGTTGAGGAGACAAGTGTCCGCTGAAGCAAATGGAAAACATGCTATGCTATAGACGAATCTGGAGCACAGTAAACAGAGGGGGGTAACTATTGTGCTGTGTGACGTAGCCTAACCTAAAATAAAAAAAATAAAAACACTTTTACAGGCTATGTCATGTCAAAATACAAAATGAGCTTGCCTTATAACAGAAGATGTTTGCATGAGTGAATTGGAAATTACCC
>JAVQKG010264644.1:0-10170 GCA_036025885.1 Hypseleotris bucephala
TTACATTTATAACAAATAAAAATATGCGATTAATTTGCGATTAATCGCGAGTTAACTATTGACAGTCATGCGATTAATCGCGATTAAAAATTTTAATCGATTGACAGCTCTACTATAAACCATAGTTCAGTTTCTGTTTTTACGAGTTTTTATGAGTTTTATCATTTCTGTTGGGCTAAGCTACAAGAAGCTAGCGGTAAATAGCTAACTACTTCCTGTCTAGTCCGGTCGATTTTTGGAGCATCAAATTCTCAGCCCAGCGCCCGTGTATCAAACTCTAAAAACTGGCTTTATAATATCAAACCCTGGCAAGTGTTTAATATAATATTTAACTAAAAATGACATGTTTTGATTCACGCAGCAAGAGTGTGCAGGAAACAACAGGAAGCTGTTACTAACATACGCTAGCTTTACTTCTAAAACTTCACTGCAACACTTTTCCTCTCCAAAAAACCTATCATGTATCACAAGAACAGAGTGCGCTGAAAACAACACATGTAGATTTTTTATTTAGTCTCATTTTCTCTCAAATGTGGATTGTCTAGTGTCCAGTCAATGCACAGTGTGTGTCCAGATTCTGTTTACGAGTCCAACAGAACTAATATATAAAAAAGTTGTAAAACTTGTAAAAACACAAACTTTTCTTGTAAAAACACAAACTATTTTTAATCAAATGAATGCAATAAGCTAGAGATATTAAAATTTAATGGAACACAATTTTAGATTTAATTAAAACCAAAAACAAACCTCAATTCATTTAGACAAATTTTTGATAGACAATAAAAAATTCTATTCATCCGGAGTGCAGTCCACTGCTAAAGGATGCTGCATCGAAAGTTAAAATAAAAATACATCACATGGCCTTGACAGTACAATAAACAGACCCATACAGCGCATACAGTACAAAAGTGACTGAACAGCATAGTAAACTTACTACTAAACACTGTTGGAGAATAACTGGCACCCAAAAATCATACTATTAATTTCCAGCCATGGAGCCATGTTTAATGATAGAGAGATATAAAAAGGTTACATAGTGCTGCTTTAAAGTGAATTTTAATGGGTAAACTGTAGATTGTTGTTTACCAGCCAAATGACATGTCGACAGATTAGAAGACAGATTTAGAAAAAATAGTTTTAGTACATAGAAGTACTATATTATAGTATAGTAGTTATCACTGCACTGAGCCACAGACAAACACAAGAGTATTGGTCAAAGTGCTACAGCAGAACTTTGGAGCATGTTGGGACCCCAACCCCCTCCCTGTCACATTCTTCTTCTATGTAGCCACCCCTCAGGTTGACCCTCTGTTGTGTAATTCACACACACTCACACACTACTCAGGGCCTCGTTGGCGCAGTAGGCAGCGCGTCAGTCTCATAATCTGAAGGTCGTGAGTTCGAGCCTCACACGGGGCATAGCTTTTCCTAAGCAAGTTCCTAAATAGAAAAAAGAAGTTTTAAAAAAAATGCCTGAAATGGACAATGTTACTCTGTTTAAAGTGTTAACCCACAAACTCTGATTTGTAGAGGTTAGGGTAGGGACTAAAGGAAACTAGGTCCACGCTGTCATAGACAACAGCACAGTGTATATCGGCGAAATGCCCCATGCGCCTGCGTCTAATGCTATTACATTGACGGCCTTCTTCGGAGATGGTGTGATTTCTAACGAGCAAATTTTAGGCCCCAACCCATGAAAAATATGGCAAGGGTCTATCTGACTTTTTTGAATTGTCTGGATGATTGTGAAGGATGCATTTGCCAAGCTTTGTAAATTTCTCTAGAACTGCATTCTTCGATCAGTCTGTAGGTGGCGCTATTGGGGTAACTGGCATCATATTGGTCAGGTGTCTTCAGTGGCAGGGGGTTATGCGATGTTTCAGGTTTCAGCATAATCGGGCAAAGTGCAAGTTAGAGGTTGTCAAATATACCTGACTTCCAAATTTAAATCCATTATGGCCGAATTCTTGTTTGTCATAGGGTGGGGCCATAGTCATATTTTATTGCTCTGTGACAAAGTATCCCATAGGGGTGACAAAGTAAGTTTATCCCATAGGGGTCAAAAACATGGGGGCGCTATTGAGGCTTTCTTTATTCGACCTTGATCATTTGCATATGTCCATTAAATAGACACTAGTCTGGATCACAAAATTCATGAGATTTGGTAAATGTTCACCAGGATTAATGGCTCGAATAAAATGCTCAAAATCATTAATTTGTTTATTAATCACTTATCATTCATCGCAGTACCAAAGTCAGTCTAGTTCAGCATATTTATCATATGTTGATGAACGGGATTCCATAATATCACAGAACGCGATTCTCGTCTTTTGCCGAAATAATACACCCTTTAAAGAGTCTGTCATACGAAATGTTCAAAATTCCGGAATGGAGGCAACTGGAGGCAAAAGTGAGTTAACTTTACACAAAAGTGTGATTTGTGGTGAGAGATAAAATAATTCTGAGCATATAATGGAAAAACTATTGTGGTCATCAACATTTCTGTAAGGACTCACTTGTCCAGTAAAACCTAAAAATCAAGAGTTTTACCTCCAGTCAAAACTAATCAAAAACTGTTTACTAATGTGTACATTAAATACACATACAATGTGAAGTTCATTCACTAATGTTTCCTAACCAGGTTCTGACATTCTACATGTAGCAGAGTGGTTGTCATTTGCCAAAGTCATCGTAATTTGTGATATTTTGTAGTTAATGCTAATTTTTTTCATTGAAATGTATTATGATTTTGCCTCCAGTTGACAACACGTTTTATTTACAAACTTTTAAGGGGTCTATAACAATATCTCATAATAATAAGAGTAATGTTAAAAATAATGAGTGAATCTTTCAATTTATGGGCGCAATTATTGGTACCCTGAGTTACATACAGTATCACACCGTTTTTGAATCTCTAGGTGTAAATAGGTTGATTGTTATACATCCCAATAAATGTTTTGCATAACAAATGGCAAAGTGAGAAAAAAAGGAATGTGTGCAATCCTAAAAACACACAACCTCATTTCATTTAGAGGAAATCTGAAAACAAAGATAGCCAATAAAAATGTTCTGTTCATCCAGAGTGCAGCCTGATGCTAAAAAACTTTCAACGTAAAATTGCAATGTTCAATTTTTTAGAACATTAAACAATGTCCTCTAGATCGCATTTTTTTTAATCTCTCTATTGGATAGAGAGATTTAAAAAAATAATGTTGGTTTAAGGAGGAGAGAATTCACTCAAATCCATCTAAAGGTGGCCATGCTTCATTTGGCAGCTTACTGTTTCTAAGGTCACTTAAATATGGACAGTCTTTTATACCAGATGCCCTTCCCTCACATCCAACTCATGATCTATCCCTAATGTATGTCCATCACATACATGAACTAGTAAGTGCAGGGCGCCAGAGTCAGTCAGCTGTATCAGCAAAATAAAATGCCCAGACTTTGACAGGAAATACTTAAGTGCTTTGAGACTGGACACTAAATGTATGTCTCCACAAATCTGTGTCTGCTAAATGGGCAACAGGATAAAAAAAGACAAAAGCTGATAGTGAATAATGAGGCTTAGATACAATCGTAAAAATGCACAGCCATACATTTATTTGAGGGTAGAAAGAAGTATATTATTGCCTCACCTAAAAAACAGCCAACATTCACAATAACAAATGTAATAATTTGCCCAAAATGCAACTTTTCATAAATAGGAATGAAGTAATTATTTTGTATTAGAGAATGATAGACATAAACACAAGATAGAGCTATGTATTGGACCTGATGTGGTTGTTTATGTTGAGATTTTAGGAGGATTTATAAAGATTGAGGGCACTAAGATGAGTCTCAGAGTCCACTAACTTGCCTTGGCTTCCCTCTCTGCCTTTCTCTTATCCTCTCTATAAGACTCCTAGACGATCAGCTGTCCCAGAGGATTTGATGCATGCTTTTTCTCAGCACACTTTCTCATCTCATTTTAACCTTCCTCCTGTCTTTCATTTTCTGTATTCAGTGCTTCTACACCAGGTAATTTGTGCAGTAATAAGCAAATAGTGTTGTGCTTGTGTGTGTGAGTTGATTAAAGCCAGCCAGTGGATTAATTAGGGTAAATAACCCCTGAGCAGCTTTCGGGATTTAAGAGTTAAAATTGACTGTAGCTTTAGACAAGGAAATCTGATCTTAGGTCTGCCAGATTCACTATGATTATGATGACACTTTCACAATGGCAGTTCTTAAAGATCTCTATTGAATGGGTTTTAAACAGTGTAACAAAACTGTCACCACAATACCCATATCAGAAAAAAATGTCAAATCTTTTTTTCACTTATTTTTTTTCAGTGGATATACAGAACCTTACATTTCTATTTGAAAGTAATTTGATAATTATTGAGGTTGACATTTTAATCTCTCTCCTGGAATAATGGCAACATAAGAACAAAAGAATTACTTACTTGATAGAAATACAACTATTTTTATATTATTCAAATAAATCAGAAAAAGAAGATGCTAATAGCGTAGCCAGTTAAGTAATGACCTGAATGAACCCACTGTACCGTTACAGCATTCCTGCTCTGAGGTCCACCCATCTCATTAGTGTATTCTGGGCAGCAATTGACAACAATGACATTATTTACCAAGTACACAAACTTCCTGGTGCATTTTTGTTCAGTGCCCACACTGAATTTGAACTGACCAATCAACAAGAGAAGTGTGACTGACGAAGACAGATGGTCTGGCTCTGGTAAGAGTCAACTGCTTCTGACAGCAGTATAATGATGCTGAGGGAAACATTCTAAAGATAGGCTTAGGCATAGTTTGGTCAAATAAAAAAGGCTAACATTTTGTTCTTAATTTTTTATATATTAAGAGCCAAATATTCTCAGGTGGAGCTAAATTAAAATTATTATTTGAAGCACCATGTATGTAAAAGTAAGTATGTAAAAAAATGTGCAAGGACTAAATATTTTCCCATTCTACTCCTTCTATAACCCCTTCTATACAAAGTTAGTCTGGTCTCTAATTTGCGGAGTTTACTGATGTATATCAAACCAATGAGAAATGCAAGACATGGTACTAAAAGCACACTTCTTGTTGTTAACAAGGAAGACACAATAGTAAAGTTTGTATATGAAAGACAACAAAACACACATGTTGCTGTGGCTCATAAACAGCTCCTAATTGGTCTGTCTGCAAAAACAACCAGAAATAATATAATCAAGGTACCTGACCCTCCACTTTTGAAAAAAATAAAAAATAAAAGGCAGGGATTGTATACCAGGATACACAAGATGGTGCTATACTGAGCAACTTGTACAATCCCACCTATGAATCTGAGCAGTGTACATCTGAAAATAGTGAACTGCTGCAAAAGGAAACAATAGTGATCCCAATATAGTCTAAATCAATTAAATAGATATAGTTAGATGTAATTGACATACAGTACAACACAGGCTGATGTACACGTAGCATGGTGAACTTGCACAGATTCTGAAAGACACAAAGTGTGCCTAAACTTTTACCATAAGCACCAAACTTCTGAAATACAATTCAAACTTTTAATAACGCTATCCAAACAGTTCACAATATAATACTAATTTATTATATTAACACAACTCTATAGACAAGCCCCAGTGCCAACAACCAGTGAAAAAGCTGGCACTGTCTCTTGTTCAAGGACAAACCACTTGGGCTTAGGTCCAGATCTTCAGAATGAAGTCAACCCTTTTAATAACTATATTCATTACAGCACAGAAAAAATATGATTACAAGGCAATTTCAAAGTGCTACTTAGCTCCATGCCTAAGTGACTAAAAGAAGTTGAGGTTGTATGTTAAAGTGACGCTCCCTTCCTTCCACAAGTGAGACCAGAGTCTTGTTCGCTAGCCAAAACCCAGCAGCATCAGGGCAATCTGTTCTTAAACAGCTGGAGCTGCCCCCAAGAGTGAAAAGGGGTAAGAGAGGAGATGGAAGAAAGATGAAAATGACCAAACTGAAATGGAAGCAGAGGGAGTTTCAGAGCCTTTGGAGTCATAAATAATCAACAGTTAGTCAACAGATACCAAATGACTATGTAAGCCACCAGGGTTTCCTCCCATTGCAAATGAGGAAAGGAGCACCCAAACGTCATAAGAGAGTTGAATTAAAGAATGTATGCTATACAGATTGTGACAGGCTGATGGTGTGATACTGATATGGGAGGGAGATGAAAGAAGATTTACAGCAGGAAGAGAGCGACAGGATATTCCTTCATGGTTTTCCCAAACCCTTTGTACATCTAAAAAACTGCAAAATTACATTGTTGTATTTTTCTCTGTATCTCTTGTGCCCATCTGTCAGTGCTAATTGTTGCTTATTTTTAGGAGTGGGGCTACGAGTGTGCTGTTACCTCATGTCTTCCAGCAGGTCACATTCATTCTGGTTTTTAAAGTGCAGTCTTGTCATCTGCTCCGTGTGTGTGTTCTTCAGCTCCTGTGTCACTTTGACCTGGACACAAGAAACAATGTAAATATATGAAAAAAAATTATGGTTAATGGCTAAAACCAGGACATAACCAAGTCCAAATTAGGATACATCTAAACTCTACCAAAATCAACATTTAACAGAAACTAAACCACCCAGCAGAGAAGTTCAAGTCCCCCACCAGAGCAAGATCGAATTAAGTTGAAATGAAACCAAATCAAACCTTGAACTGCCAAAGATCGCTGAGTACCACTAGAAAAACCCTGCATATCACCAAAACACTACCAGTTAGTCAAAAGTGTATATTTACATTTTTTTTGAGGCAAAAATGACAGCTAGAAGCTGATACAAGGATTATTTACCATTCTCAATTATGGAAAAACATCTGGCTGCAAGGGGTCAGTAAAGGAAACAAATGATTAGTTTTAGTGTATCCTTTGCAAGTGCTTAAGAGGCAGGGCTTTACCGGAAGTGTGTGCAAACCAAGTGCTTATTGTGCTTGAAAAGATGTGTGGTCGTTGTGCATTATGTGATCTATTAGAGAGAAAGAATGCTGTCTAAATAGCATCTTAAATAACACCATATATTGTAAAGGAGAAATATGTCTGCTTATCAGCAGTCATCTGTCTTCCTGAATCCTGACTATGTCCAGCTTGAGAGTGGTCTAAAAGGGAACACACATCCATTAGTAATACATCAATTGAACAATCAGTGTCAATGCCTGGTCAGATTGTAGAGTGAGTGAATAGACTTTTGGCAGTTGGAGGTGACAGAAGACAGTGTGTTAGGGCACAAATGCATAAAGCTTGAGTGAGTCCTGTGCCCTCAGACAAAAGTACTTTGTAAGTGTGCTTAGATTATGGGTTATAACCTGTACTTAATACAAACAGAAAGGAGATCCTTAAATATGCAACCACACTGCAGCTGCCAACATATCATTACTGTCAAAATGGATCCTACTTTGATGTTGAAGTGGAACATGAGTGGTTTTAAACGTGTCTATATGTACATGTTCAAGCATGTCTGAGTAAAAAGGACGTGATATGGCATGTTCTGGGCAAGTCTGCATGTTCACATCCTTGAGCTAAAATGGCACCAAGGGAATATGTGTTAATTAGGAGGAGAGTACCATGCAGAGGTTCACAGACAGTCTCTTCCGTCTAATTGAAAAGTACACACATACAGTAGACAAGCACCTTACACCAACGTCAAGCTGTTTGTTTTTCTCCAACACAATCAATAACCCTGTATCAAACACTATCCTTCCATTACATCTTACATTCGTGTGTAGGTGCGTTAGCTTTTGTCAGCACCTCCTTTGATAAAACAACGTGTGACCCCAGGCAGACTGAAGGTCTTCCTTTCAAAACAACGTGGAGAAACGACAGCTTTTGTTTTGACGGCTAGGAGAGCGCTGTCACAATATCTCTGTTTATAACGTGATAATTCACAGTGTAAAGTCTGTGCGTAAAAGCTATTTTCATCCGGCTAGCTACCTTGCTGAGCTAACATAAAGGTTGATAATGCCGCACGTTTGATGATTAATTACTATAAAATGCTTTTTATTGTTCAAAGTTGTTTTATTTCGGCGTGCAAAAATAACTAATAATTAATATTGTGTGTAATATCACACAGTTTATTCTCTTTCTCTTAATTTGCCTGTGTAGCGTTTTAAGCTAGTAAGATAATTTGACGTATGACGGCTGGACAGATGAATAATAATGTCACTAGGTTACAAACCAACCTAGCTAGCAAATTTTAGCTGATGTCGGCTAACAATGATCTTCAATTTAATGAATTTATTCTGACTTTAAGTGTTATGTGTATTGTCTCTGATACATTACCAATACAGTGTTTGTCACTGTAAGAGGCGAGCACAACTAAAGATAACGGGAAAGCACACACTCACCTTCCTCGGCGGCGGCTGCATTGTGGAGGATTGACATGAATGGTATTTCCCTTGTGAAATGTATTGTAATTCCAAACGGAAATCCAAAAATCTCCAAAGGGACTAATATTATGTTTCTTGATCCAAAATCCTCCCCTCGGGGTCGACAGGGAGGAAAAGACGCGAGTTAAATTTGTACTCCGGCGGCCATGATTGATGATAAATGGTCAGTTTATGCAGAGCAGAAACTGAAGCTACGAAGAGTCGGTGTGAGGTTGTGTTGTTGGCTTGGCTGCTGCTTGCCACTACTAGTACTGTACAGTGTTGTGAAGCAGGGGAGCGGAGAGACAGGCAGACAGGCGGGGAAGAAAAGCACAGGGAGGGATGGGGGATATAAGCGGGGATCCCCTGAAGCAACGTGGGACAACTGCTCCATCCAGCGGCACATGGCACAATTACACATGAAAAACAGTGCCAAGCTTGTTGTTTAGATACGGCTAAATCGCATCTCACCAGGCGCGCATCGTCAATTGCAATCATGACATGTTAAGGGAAATAAAAATGATGATGTTGAATTAGTGTGTAAAATAGATGTGCTAAACTTTCTTATCCGATTGTGTTTTAGATAAAGAAGGCTGACAAGAGGCTGCCTCCTGCAGACCTGCATAGCAACAAGAAGGCGCAGTCGATCAAGGAAAAATCGATCGTGAGCAGCCTGGGATGGATATTGGCCTTAATAGTCAAAAACAGCCAAACAAACACTATGGGTATGGTATGTTTTATAATGTGGAATAAATATGTGAAAAGACAAATTAAAGGAACTATATGTGCTCTGTGGGTGGGTATGAAAAATTGGGTTTAAAAATTAACCACAATGATAGTTTGCTTGAATACATTTGTGCATCCATCCAAGCTGCAAGGCTATTTTATATTCTAAACTAATTCAATAATTAATAAAATAATACATCTATGTTTCTGGCTTTTTGGGCACTTGCTGGCTGCAACCCAACAATATTGGTTGAGTAATGGTACAATCTTGCTTCAACCTGCATACTGCCATTGTGTCCTTGGGTAAGTCACTTTTACTATGTTGTTGTGTGTTTAGTCATGGTCAGTGGGACCCAAGTGTGTAATATGGCAGCTAAATCAGTATTACCTCACTGTTGTGGAACTATAATTTGATCTATACAAAACTGGTACATTCATATTGTTTTTATTTTACCTGTAAAAATAAATAGCTTATTATTAAACATAATGTCAAATGGGCTATAGATCAAAATGGACCCACATCGATTTCAAAGAAAGTGAAAAATAATTTCTACTTTACAAAATACTTAATAAAATACAAAATACTATAATGACCTGTTGATTGCTACAAGTTGAGAACAGAATTATGAATGTTGTTCAGATAAATAATGTTTTTAAATATTACAAGCCTAAGACAAAATTATAATAATATGTCTCAGTTGTATTTAGACAGAGACAGGTGTTGTCTGAAGGGCAGTGGGCCTTCTTACAGTAGCCTACATACCAGGGCCAAGGTTAAGGCTACAGCTTTTGTAATGATTAATACACAAAGCTTCATCATCAGTAAGACATTAAGTGCTCTTTCTCGCATTTTGTCAGTATAATTCTCAGGCTTAAAGCAGACTCAAACACTGTATAGCTAAAAACAACCCCCACAAAGACCTGTAGCACCAACAAAATGGATTTCCCTGGCTGCTGGAATACACGTTTTTTCTTATCCTGTCAAGAAGCTTTTGATTTAGGGACTAATTTATTGTGAAGGATCATAATTTGGGGGGAATAAAATAAGGTAAGAACATGGCTTT
>JAVQKG010264662.1:0-11782 GCA_036025885.1 Hypseleotris bucephala
TGAAGTTAAAGAACAACAGACTCTCAGGGGGGGGCGGGGGGTGTCACTGAAGTAATAGATTAGAAAATTTAATCTGGATTGAGAGGAGTTTACGGAGATTGCAAGCAGTGGGATTAAGCAATGGGCTTTGTGTAGAATTCCCTTTTTTGCCGCTGACCAATTGAAATCCCCAACAATGTAAACATAGTGGCAAATCCAACATGGCATCACCATTAGTCAGTGGTCAACAGTGCAAAGCGAAGAGGATGTCCTTTTTGGGAAAACCTTTAATTGTCTTGTCATATTCTTAACGCAAATAAAATATGTCAAACACAAAGATAAGAGTTAAAGAATTTCAGAATGAAGCCACTTTCAGCCGTTCTTGTGTTATACATATATGGTACTTCCTCAAAAGTCCTCACCCCAAAATGAAGAAATAATTGAAAAAGAATATTTTGCCCAGCGTCACTTACCAAAAGTGACTTCCTCATTGTAATATCACCAAGGAACTAAAAAATGATATAAAATGAAATAATGTATTAAAAACTAGGAGTGGGTACAGTAGTCAAATACAGCATTCTAAGTATACTAGTGAGTTTTACTTCAAGTATAAGTACTAAGTAGCTGTTTGTACATAACATTTGATTTACTTTTTAGTACTGGAGTAATAATACACTATTTTTGCTAAAAAAAAAAAATAATAAAAAAATCACAATAGCCTGCATCTTATTGAGGTCACTACATAAACACGGAAGTAGTCTCCAGAAATGGCATATATAATATTACATAATGTGGAAGTAAAACATATTTTAAAAAAGTCAGTTACTATTACCCATTTCTAATAAAAATACATTTGAACAATATACTAGGATACATTGGGTTAATATTATACCCAAATACAAAACCACAGACTGGAGAAACCCTAAACATGGCTGTTACTGGAACTGATTCTAGATGTTTTCTTCAAGCGGGCCACAAAATGCACACTCAAGCAGTTGTATTTTTCCCTTTTCAAAGCAATAGTGCAATGAAAGACAGCATCTCAATTGCCTCACATCCTGTGTTCAGAGAGGAAGTCGAGAAGCCAGCCTTTAGACAGACAGAGGTGTAGTGTCACTTCACACATTACTGTCAGTGAAGGGACAGGAGAAAAACTATAGGACACACTGAGATTACACACAAACTAAGAAAATGTTACACAGGGCAGCCTCCAATGTCTCAGACAAAGTTAAATCCAGCAAGCCCAAGGTACGTACAAAATTCAGTTAAAATGTAGTGAACGAAAAACTAATCTATTAATTTAACAGTAAAGTCTGTCTTTCTGTTTATTTGGTTGATTTTAAAAATTCTGACATCATTTATTGATAACAGGATTACTGACCAATAGGGGAGTAAGATGATTGAAATATTGATTCTGTATATTGTGAGATTGTATCGGGTTGTTTGAAAAATGGCTCAGTATTTTGGCATTTGCTTGAAACTGTGTTGTTATACTGACGATTTATCCAAAAATCCCAAAACAAAGCTGGTTGCTTATATTTGGAAAAATGTTTTGAAATACAGTTGCGGTACTCACTGCTCTGATGCAAGATATTTCATAAATTCTTGCATATTTTTTCGTGTAGTAGTATACGACTGAGGTTTTGCTCAATTCTATTGAATTATTCTGTATATTGCGTATCAGCACACTTAAATTGTGAAATGTATTGCTATGGTCAGCTCTGTATTGACATGCAACACCTAAATAAACTTACTTGAACAACAGCAATACTAAGTTTTTATAACATTTATACATGGGTAAACAACTGTACTCTAAAATTAAATATTATTCTATATATAGTAACAAGAAGAGCATAGGTCTGTGTGACTGTATTTGCAGACTGCATCAAATCAATCCACTGCAGGCTGTCTAGGAGTATGGCCTTTATATTTAACCAGGATTTCCAAGGATTATTCATTTATATAATTATTTTGGCCCTCTGCTGCGCTGAGATGATGAAGAGATTTGGGAGAGATTATAATGACTTTTAGTTTTATGAAAAAAAAATGGGGGAGAATTAAATCTTGGCTACAGTGGAGCATCCAAAAATTGTACCATATTAGGACACAATTTTAAATGCAACTTGGACTTGCGAATTGACCATGTTGATGCCTTCTTAAAATAAATGTTTATTTTCAAGAAGACTTATACATTTGACATGAGATAATAATTTCACTCAGAAAAGTTAAGTCAATAGATGTCTACTGATATACGTACTGATGTTTCTCAATAATGTAACACAGTGGAGTAAAATGACAGTCATCTCTTTACATATGACCTATATTTCTGTTTTTTTCTACACAGCGCTCTACTAGCTTTGGGAGGTTTGACAGAAATCATTCACCGGCCAAAATAGAGGAGAATGGAACAAATGTGGTGGGTATACTTTTCCCATTATGTTAATATTATTCAAAAGCACTGACTATCTGGGTAAACATGCATTATGTAAATGTTGGAAAATATAGTTAATTCCTGGGGAGTCCCCTTTGCTGCACAGGATGTTACACGTTGTACTGTTGTTTTGGAAGAAAAGTGGTGCAATGGGTGATAAAGTGATGAAGTGATAAACTCAATGACCACTTTATTAGGTAGACCGATTGCATTGCATCAAGATAGTGGATTTAATCTGGATTGGATTTTCACATACAGTACATATACGTTTTTACAAAGAATGAGCTGAATAAGATACAATATAAAAATGTCTTGTTGATGTCAGAGGCTGGTTTAGGATCATAGAAAGGCATTTGCCTAGATATTCTACCACTATTTACATCAAGGACAGAGCCTATATGGCCACTATACATCATGTACTGTTTCAACAAGTCTTTTTGCTTTGTGTCCAGGTGACGGAAGAGACTGAAATTTCAGAACCCAACAAATCAGCCGGACTTGGAAAAAAAATGAAGGCGATTTCTTTGACCATGCGCAAAAGAATGGGCAAAAAACACACCAAGTCCTTCTCTGAGGATACAGTAAGTGGTTTAAGACAGACATTTTAACAGACATTTTTAGCTGATTAGCTACATTTCAGCAGCACTATCCTTTTCATCTATTGCTAAGTTAACCCACATCCCCAACATGAGAGAGTTTTGTTTTTTTTCATAACTGTAGCGCATTGCATATTTGTGGCTTAGATGAAGAGATAATGTGACTGGGAAATTTTCAACTTTCATGTTTTGCTGAACCTTGCAATATACAGCATACCAAACGTTTAGATGCACATAAACCTCAAAGCTGGATTCAATTGTTCCTCAGGATTTGGCCTTTTGTGCGGTCTACTCTACAAGGATCTTGCAAATAGGCTGATGAGTGTGATTGGTGTGATGTGAACGTGGTCATAAAGGCTATATCTCAGTGGAGTGAGCCATATCAGGGTGCTCTGTTTGCTCATTTAATCTAATGCATGGTTTTTATTACAATTTTGTGAAGGGTGAAGACACAGACCGAGACCAAGAGGCAGAGACAGATGGTGGTCCTCCGGCTGAAAAAAATTCTGCTCAATCTTTGGAGAGTCTTTACAGCGCACAGAGCTCCTCCAGTGAGTATCTTAACAATATTTCATCATGTGGTTAATCTGGATTTTGTTAATGTTACTGTATTGGTATGGTTCAGGTGGTGTGACCAATGAGTCGACTGGATCAGCTCAAAGGGACAGTCTGAAGCTGGAGGAGAACGGCTCGTACCAGGGACAGTTTTGTGGAAAAGCTCGAGTCCACACAGACTTTGTCCCCAGCCCTTATGACACAGACTCACTTAAACTTAAGGTATACAAAGTAGAAATCATTTAGAAAAAAGTAAGAGCTGAAAAAATACTGCAAAACAGTAACATGAATATGTTTTTTTGTTTAGGCGGGAGATATTATCCATATCATCAATAAGCCTCCAATGGGGATTTGGACCGGCTGGCTAAACAACAAAGTGGGAAACTTCAAGTTCATCTATGTTGACGTATTAGTGGAGAAAGAGGAGAAGAAGGAAGAGGAGGAGACGCCAAAGATCAGACAACAGAAGATGAGCAAAAGACCTCGGCCTAAAACTCTGCTGGAGTTACTGGAGCGTCTCAATCTTGAGGTGAGGTCATATCAACCACAAACTATTGATTTGATAGTAAAGCTAACTTTTGAACTTTGAACTTAACTGACCTAATCAGGCCAAAAATACTGCCAATTTGCCATGTTGATATGCAGCTTGATGAAGGACTTGTGTTTTTTGTAGGAATATGCATCTGCCTTGCTGCTGAATGGCTATCAGACTGTAGAGGACCTGATGCACCTTCAAGAGAAGCACTTGATTGAACTGAACGTCAAAGACCCAGAGCACAGACGCAAGCTTCTGGCAGCGTCTGACTACCACTACACAGGTCAGAAACTATCAACTGTCAAATATAATGATTGCTATTTTGCATTAACATTTATTTTTAAACAATTACATGAATGTTGATTTCTGATTTCTAAACTACGCCAGTCAGAAATTATAAAAAAAAGTTATTTGACTTAATTTTAATGCACAGCTTAGATTGGTAAAGACAGCTACTGTATATTTGCAATATGTTAAACGGATGTTTGACACCTTTTCACTGGTAGACTGTGGTTTAGCAACAATATAAAATGCACACGTTTATGAAAAGAAACACTGTCAAGAAGTTCAACAGAATAACCCCAAAATGATGGGATATGCATACTTTTTGTGAAATGTTACAATGCAATATTAAAATGTCATAATAGAAAGAGAGCCGAACGTGCTGACAGGAAGTGGCTTGCTTTGCTGTGTGTCCCAACAACAGAGAAGATATTGGCCTTAGATCTCTATAGACATTATGCTTTGCACTTTGTCTTTCAAGCAAGGTCAGCAAGTGGAAATTGCTATATTGAGCAGCATGGATGGATAACAGTACAGTTTAAGAAACATAGTATCAGTCTGTAAATACATAGTGCCCGCAGAGAACAGCTTACCAGTGATTTCCTGTTACTCAGATAGAACGGGCTAATGGTACAGACGGGTTCCTGTAATCTGATGTCTTGAAACAGCAGGCCGAAAACAAAACACTTACTTATTTCAAACAGGGAATGCAGTAGTTTTAACACACTAGTGTATATGTGTGCCTTCATCAGTTGTGTTTAGTTACACTGTGATTGTTCACGTTTGAGAGTTGGCAGTGTGAAAGGCAGATGGCAGTGGCTGCAGTCTGACTCTCATAACATGGCAGTAATTTAATCAAGCTGAACACCATTACTTTGACAGCATGAGGATTAGTGTTTCCAATAAATGAAAATAAAAGGAATTGTTCATATCTGCTGCACGTTGGTCTGGATAGGATGAACAGAATAGAGTTGCATGTAAAGTAAACCGGTTGCTCTTGGTTCACAATAGTGCAAAGGGTGCTCTTGGGAAGAAAATGGGATTGGGTACTGCAAACAGAAAAAAGACTCCAATAAAATGATATTAATTTTAAAACCGAATCTGTTCCAACTCTTGTCACTGTAGATGATGTTCAGGAGGAACACAAGTCAAGTCAACAGGAAGAAGACAGCGACTGCCCCAGAGACTCAGGCTGCTTCATTCCCTCAGAGTGCTCAGATACCAAAGAGGACACGGAGACACTCACAGATACTGTTGATTCATAATATGTCTGCTGTTAACAAAGTTGTGACATTTTGAATATAAAACTAGAGACACTTTGCACCAGTTCACATGGCTCAAGATTTTCAACTGCAACAAGCAAATGAATCCAGTATTTCTTGGACCAAATTACAAACACACTGTACATTATAATTTCATGTTTTTGTCATTTCTATTTATTACTTCAAAATCATTCAGTGTTTTGCATATGTCTTTATTTATCGCACACATTATCATATTTACCACGTATCACCAACAATAAACATTTACTGTGAACTGCTGCTTTTCAATTTTTGTACACCAAAAAAGTGAAAATGTTTTTAGATGTATAAATGTAGCTTATTTTGTAAAACAAATGTGGATGTTATTTTTTATAAAATGTGTGCAAAAGTGTGCAGTGAACATTTTGTAAATACAAAATAAACGCTTTTAAAATGTATTATTCATTCATTTATCTTTTGTCTTTTTATTTAGCGTTATATTAATCGTATTATGTCAATAGTTCTGTCAATTCTGATTGGTGGATACGACATATACGTAACTCCGGCCTGTTTGTGCGAATTTTACCGCAAGCGTTTATGGGAATTGTAGTACGATGATTACAGGGCTCTCGGCTTCTCTTCACCAGAAACACGCCCACTTTTACTACACTTCCCAGAATGCACTAGCAGGCGTGTAACGTTGACGTGTAGTTTATTGGTGGCTGAAAAGTCGCACTTGTTCCAGCTGGAACATCAAGGTACAGTCTGAAGGCAAAAACGTTTATATTTTGTGTAAATTTTAGCGTTGGGACTGTGAAAACTATGGCGGGTGAAATGTCCATGATAGGTAAGTTAACGACAACCACGTCTGTCTCTCTATTTTCGGTTTATGATGCTACGCAATGCTAACCGGTTTGGTTCACCTGGCTTCTCTAACAGGTTCTGTGATCTTAGCCTTGTTTTTGGCTGGTTATCTGGGCCAGCAGTACCTTCCACCTCCCAAACCCAAAGTTATCGGCATGGACTTGGGCACTACCTTCTGCTCCGTGGGCGTTTTTCACCCGGGCAGCGGTGATGTCGAGGTGATGGCTGATGAAGAGGGGAGGAAGAGCATCCCTAGCGCCGTCTCCTTTACGACTACAGCGGTGTTGGCTGGACACGAAGCGGTGGACCTGGCCGACAGAAATCCCCAAAATACAATATATGACGCCAAACGGTTTATTGGAAAGATATTTGATCCCGAAATCCTAGAGAAGGAAAGCTCAAGATATCCTTTTAAGGTAATACTGTGGTTTTCAAAGTCAATAGAACATATTACCAAGCACAATAACCCTTGAATTTTTAAAAACCCACAATTAATAACTTTACTTATGGCAAGCAAATCCTATTTCATATGTTTTTGTCATATGTCATACACTTTACTCTACCTGTATTAAGCAGGGGTATCACCGCCACAACACACAAGGATTCATATTGCATCGCCTTAGGCCAGATAGTTGCACAACTGACATACTCTACTGTACATTGTTTTCCCATCAATAGAAGAGATTATGGTGCCTCCCTATGGTCTAAAAACCTACTGTAAAATTATATTTTCTCAGTGTTATATCATTATAAACAAGTAATTATCATAAACAAGTATAATTATTAAATAGAGAAAAGAACTGACATTTTTACTCTTTACTTCATTTAATGACCGGGTTTAAAATTCAGTGAAGGCAAGTTACATTTAACTTACAATTTTGAATATTTTTTCCCCCCTAAAGGTGATAAACAACAATGGTAGCGCTGAGTTCGAGATTTCAACCAACCACACTTTCACCGTGAGCCCTGAGTTCATCGGCTCAAGGCTCTTGTTGAAAATGAAGAAGATGGCGGAGCAGCAGCTTGGTGTCTCCATTCAGAAAGCTGTCATATCGGTGCCTGCAGAGTTTGATGAGAGGCAGAGGAACTACACTATCAGAGCTGCAAACCTCGCTGGTCAGTCTCTGCTACAATGTTTTTATCTGGCTGTACTAATGTTACATATTTCTGAGTACAAAGGTATTATTCTTGTTTCTGTTGCAGGTTTGGAGATCTTAAGAGTAATAAACGAGCCGACCGCTGCTGCCATGGCGTACGGGCTGCACAAGGTCGATGTGTTCAATGTTTTGGTGGTGGACCTCGGGGGCGGGACTCTGGACGTGTCTCTGCTTAATAAACAGGGAGGCATGTTTCTCACCAGAGCTATGGCAGGTAAGAGCAGAAACATAGTTATACTCTATATTGGCCACTTTATTAGATACACACTAGACATTGTAATCAGCATCATCACCTGCTTTATGTTTTTGTTATCTTGTGTTTTTGGAGATAATATACCAAGTAGTTAAGCTAATATGTCCTCATGATTAAATTTGAAAGCAGTCTGTTCTCTGTCATCAACAAGACATATCATCGGGTATTGTATCTTTTTCACATTAAGAAGGAAATAACAATAAGTCTCGAATTTCTGACAATCCTTTCAACAAATATGCCATGTTTAAAGTCACAATTGCCTTAGTTTTAGGTTTGTACTCTGCACATCTACCTGACGATATCTTTTGGTTTCATTTGATAGGCTGATGAGCTATTCAGATTCAAAAGCAAATTAAAATAAATTCTATCTCTACAGGAAATAACAAGCTGGGAGGCCAAGACTTCAGCCAGAGGTTGCTCCAGTTCACAACAGAGCGCGTCCGTCAGGAGTTTGGTGTGGCCCCTTCTCTCAAAGAGGACATCCATCGTCTGCGTCAGGCTGTGGAGGCCGCTAAACTCAACCTGACTGTGAAGACCAGCACGGCCATAGACTTACCCCTGCACCTTCACATACACGACAGCACAGAGCCCCCAAAGAAAGTTTTGTTTCAATCCCAAATCACTCGCCAACAGTTTGAGGAGATAAACGAGGACCTTTTCCAGAAGATCTTGACTCCCATCCAAACCGTTTTAGCAGAAGGACACTTGGATATAGAAGAGGTGGATGAGATTGTGCTGGTGGGAGGTTCAACCAGGATACCACGCATCAGGAAAATCATCACAGAGTTTTTTGGGAAAGAGCCCAACACCTCCGTGGACCCCGACCTGGCTGTGGTCACTGGTGTCGCTATTCAGGCTGGCATCATGGGAGGGTCCTGGCCTTTACAAGTGAGCGCTATAGAGATCCCCAATAGACACTTACGCAAAACAAACTTGAACTGAACTGGAAACATCTCAAACATAAATTCAGAATGCTTCTTTAATATATGTAAAATACTGTATTTAGAAGCAGCATTTGCACAGCATCACTAGACTTTAGCGATGCACAAAGCGATTCAGGTTTCCCCTGTCTTGAGGTTTCCCCTGTCTTGAGGTTTCCCTGTCTTGTCTGTGAAGAGCAGTGGTTACACATTCACATAACATTCCTTTGTGCTTTTTAAGAAGGGTAAAAATAATGTTTTTTTATTTAGCTACTGTATGGGCAGCAGAAAGAACCACAGATATGTACAGTGTTGAATAATGTGAAGAGAAAATGTGACTTCTATGTTAAGGGGAACAACCACTTAAAAAAGTTACATTTTTATGTATTTATTTGATAATTTATTCTGGTTTGCTGTATGATTGTCCGAGTGATTGTGCCTTTTCAGAGCGCTGCTTTTTTGTGTAAACATGAAGCCCCAATTATGCCAATAATGACAAAATAGGGGCATTATTGTACTGTTGACGTACAGTATGTACGTACAGTGCCTGATTGGAGCCTAATACTTAGGACACACAAGACTCATTTTCCACAGTCAAAGTAAAGTGGTGATTTTGTCGCACTTTGAAGACTTCCATCTGTTGACCAGTTTCTCTTAACTGCTTTAGTTTTATTATTTTATTTTGTTTAATCATTAATTTAATGCTTGTGCTGCTGTAGAGGTCAACTGTGGTAGTCTCACAGCAGGACCAAAGGCTTTACACAGTGCCTTGTTTGTTTTAACAAATGTATGCACTAAACCTCATTTGTCAGATGCATTTATATAATTCATGAAGGAACTTGTATTGAGTTTATTGACAATATTGCCATTTCTATCTTGCCATTAAAACAGACGTATTACAATTCCTGGGGTATTTAGTTTCAGTAAATATTACTTGAGATCTAATTGCATGCTTTCTTAAATCATATCACTTACAGTTGTCTTTCCTTTTGGCTCTTTACTACATCTCCCTCCTAGTGTACAAGTTTTAGATATAGCAAAAAAACATTCTTAATTTTCTTGGGGCCGGTTCCCTTATATGGATAAGTTACAGATGCTAAATGTATTTCTTCGCAAAAGTACAAAAAAAAATTGGGATTAAAAAAAGAAAGTCAAATCAACTCACTTACCCTTGTTGCAATAAGTCATCTTTTGTCATAGTTTTACATGAGCAGCAAAGAGAATTTTGAAAAACGCCAATGGGTCTGCCTAAAAATTGTGTAGCCAAAAATGACACAATGAAACTTGTATCCATGACACAATTTTATTTGTCACATTGTTCGTCGCTCAGTGTCGCACACTGATTCACTTCTGTACAATAACACTCGACATACTAGCACTGCACTCAGCTTAAAAATACATTCTCACCGTAATACACACACAAAATAGATTCACATTAACCATAAAAGACAGCATCATCCTACCACTGTACAGTCTCAGAACAGCTCACATGTCAAAGATATGATCATCACTGCTATTCACATCATGCATTGATCGATAATTATCTTACAGCATAAACCATTGAAATATTTCACCTGAATAGGAAGGCAGGGCTTCTGTAAACAGCTTGGTCGTATGTTTTATTAGACTTTTAAATATTGTCAGTAATAAAGTTAGTGTCAAGAGGCAGAGAATTTCATTAGTCACATGCGGCAATGTAAAAATCTGAATATAGAAATAATTAATATACATGTCTCTTATGCAGTGCTTCAAAGGAAAAAATGGCCAAAAGAAAAAGTGTTCAAATGATGCATTCACGAGAGCCCACATATTTGGTGAAATGAATCAATAAAAAGTGCTTTTGTGGTTTAAGTAATGCATGGACAGACAACCCCTTTTTACACAATGTACACTCAGCAACAGGGTTAGATCCAGCAGCCCTTCTGTCACTGGCTGATGCCCTGGTTACTGTAATAGTTGTAGCCATTGGTCGTGTACAGCTCCTCAGCACCATTCCCCACCTCTAGAGGGCGACAGAGAATAAGGAAACCAGTGAGCCCAGGTCTTTAAATACAGACATACAATCAAATATCCTTATGCTGCTTTACAGTGACCAAGTAGTAGAATACAAAATACATTATACAAAATTATATAAAACAGCCACGATACATTAATTAATAACAGATATAATTACCTTCAAAGCCAAAACAAACTATTTATTTTGACAATTAGCAAGTCTGTGGTTAATTGTTAAGGTGTTGAAAAGGTATCTGTGGTTAATTTTATAGTATAAGTATTGCAAAGTATCACATTTTTCATACAGGCTTATTCATTACACAAAGGAGACTGTGACTGGAGATTTTTACCATGACAAGCATTGATCATTTACCACTTTATCAAAGAGAGGGTAGAATACAAATCCATCATTCATGCAATTAATTTGGTTCACGTTTGGTAGCTTAGTACAGTAGCTTTTGGTGGAATAGGTTAGGCATAGGAACTAATTTATTTCTCTGATTCTTACCTTGCACCCCCAGGACTAGAAGATATAATGGGGATACATTTAAGCTCCCCTATACAGTACTGGAAGACATCTTGAGCAGGGCAAGTGCAGGGAGGTGAGGACAATATGGAGGGATGAATGGATGAATGGATGAATGGAGGACACACACATTAGAGGATGCAGAGGTTGTAATGGGTGGAGTTTGGGGAAAAGGCAGTTTCTGGTGACAGGATGAGGTTGACATCACACACAAAGATGCAGGAGGCACACGGCTACTGGGGCGGACCTTTGATATTAGAAACAGGAAGTAGTCAAGGAAGCACACGTTTGTACACTTAGAAATACACCAATGAGGCAAAAACATGCATAACCTAAAACATGCAACATATAATCCTCCAGCTAGGTACATCATGACCAAGGTCCTGGCTGAATATCTGGAGATGGGTCCCCGGGCGCTGTACGGCAGCAGCCCACTGCTCTGGACAAG
>JAVQKG010264679.1:0-15030 GCA_036025885.1 Hypseleotris bucephala
TATTTCAACAGAGCATAGCTTTCCACTGTTGCCCGTTGTCGCTAATTAGCAACGTACCTAAATCGGCTAATAACTTCCACAATTTTTATTTCAACTGGACAATTTTGATATGTCAGCAGCAGTTTATAACTTTACAGCCTCTCTCTCTCTGTGTTACATAATACTGAGGGCCACAGTGACATCAGTGCGGACCATAACAAGCAGAACTGAAACACAATCTTCACTTTTCTTAATAAACTATAAACTCCACCAATGTAAGTCGACAGCTGCACCATGTGTGTGCATGTGTATGAAAACAAGGGTGTAGTTTGAACATTGTTTTTACTTAGGAGCTTTGTTTGGCTTTGTTGGTTGGTAGGCTATGAGGGAATTGTTTCTCTGTAAGCCAAATTTGCTGCCAAGTTAAGTCTGCTGTACAACCTGTGTTACTGTGGGGTACCTCCCAATGCCCCATCTTTCTTCGCATTTGTGACCCCTTTTGAATTAATGTGAGACTGAAAATCTCAACCCTAAAATCAACTAGCCGGGTTTCCCCTGTGCCTAAGGCCCAGTTGCAGTGATAAGCAACCCCTAAGAGCAATAGTACAGCCTTAGTGCAGAGGTTTTCTCATAAATTTTAATGCTTAGATCAACTATCCAACCCTGTTCTATTATTTAAAGCTGGTAAACTGTCATAATTTTTGTTTTACTTTTTGCTTCCGCAGGACTCTACAGCAACATCAGGTCAGAGTGTTGCTGAATACCACGTTGGTCAATAGCCCACACAAACTCTGATTTGATATTGCTGTAAATACCAAAATTAACTAAAAGACCTGAAAGACAGTCAGTTTTAGGCATTTTATTTCCTGATAAAAAAATTATTTTAGGAAATGTCCAGTGCAAACTAATACTTAACTAGTTTTTTTAAAGATATTTTTTGGGCCTTTTAGGCTTTATTTGATAGGACGGTAGATTGACAGATTGAGTGAGGTCCGCCAAATTGTCGTGAGCCGGATTTGAACTCATGATGCCAGGGCAAGCTCTGATGGCTTGCAGTATATTGGTCACTCTACCTACTGAGCTAAACAGTGGCCCATACTAGTTTGAATTCAGATCAAGAAGTCCACCATTTCATTTGTTCAAGTCTATTGCACAAAGTTGGTTGCTGGTGGTCAGTGGTCAAGCACTGCATGTTTACTGCTGCTCAGATTGTATATTTGAACATGCTGATTTTACTTTGTGTCTTGTGGCATTCGGACTGTTAAGTAATACATTGTCACATTAAGATTATCATATTTCCCCTTTGTACTGTTTTACAGGCGCTGACCAATGTGTTTACATAAGGACTGCTATTGTTGTAGGACACCACAGATACTGTATTTGTACCAAGGACTAAATGTACAGATCTACATCCTGTTCACTGTGCACTGGATGCTAACAATATCTCAATGTGCTGATGAGAGTAAAAGAGCACTTTCTTTGTTGGTAACTCTACTGGGGCATTTCCTGGAGACATATTTAGCCACGCTACCTCTTGACTTAACACTCTTTATTATTCAAAGTTCAAATTCAACCCATCAAAATACTTGGTTTTAACTTTTTGTTCATTCCAGGGTGCACATGTTGATTCTCAAAATGTTTCTTAAATTACAATTGTGTTCGAGATCCATAATAAAAACAAAAATTGTAAACATGAACAGACTAGAATCAGCTGCTCCTTGTGTCATTCCTGACCTTCCCTGACAATTTCATTCAAAACCGTGTGGTAGTTTTTGAGTAAAGTTGCTTACAGACAATGGACAGACGGCCTGAAAACATTAACTCCTTGGTTGAGGTAAAGGGAATTTACCACAATTTCCTCAATAGACAATGCAACTGAGACATATTGATGCTTTAGTCAAATTCTTTTGTGTTGTTTGTGTTTGTAATTGGCATCTTGCTTTAAACAGACAGTATGTGTGTGTCTGTATATGTCACACTTGCATGCACACACTTCTGGGAAACTAGGATTAGTAACTGATATTGAGAGGTGGGAGAGAGCAGTCTCCCTTTGTGGCCTCTGAACCAGATGTAACCAGCTGGCACACACAGTGACCAGGCTTGTGGCCAAAGCTTTTGTCCTATTTTCAACCGTAAGAGTTAACTCAAAGGAGAAAAAGCCCTATTTTGTTGCTGTGCTGAGTTCAAAAACACATCTCAGAAGCGTTTCTTAAAGGTCTCTGTACTAAGCCATGTGAGGTCTATTTTTTAAATGAGTACATAAATCTGTCTCTTTGCATGGATGGGGCAAGTGTGTGACTAAAACGCTGGGGGAGTCAAGCCTATATAGTTCTACAGAGATACAGAACATTAACAGTTCACCCCCATTTGAAAGTTTTACAACCCTCCAAATGATGTGTATTTTATGTGTTAATTTATTAATTCATTTCCAAAATTCACTGACAATAAAACCTGACATGCTACATATGCACAGAGAAGGCTATAAACAGTAAATGTGCAGTAGTTTCAACTGGCTAAAAGTGTATTTTTTTAATCTTTTACTTGAATGCAACAAGATGAGACCAAATAACAGTTCTGAAGTAGCAATGAAAGAGATACTTGGAATGACACAACACCGGGAATACTAAAACTGAATCCACACTTTAATTTCAAACACAGCCTCAATCCCTTTATTCTAGGCCAGGGGAGTGTTAATTGTGTTTGTGTGTAACTGTGTGTCTCTGTGTGTCAGTATCAGCCGGAGCAGACATTGGGGGAGTGTGCAATGTTGATGCAGCAGGATGAATTACGGGAGGCCAGTGCACATAGAGGTCAAACCTGCAAGTCTTGTTATGACGAATCTTTGAACGTCTCATCAGTTCCTTAGAAACTATACAAAATCTTGCACTGGCTTTGTCCCACAGTAAAGGTAGTAAAGCAGGTCTTTGTGTAAATGATTACCTTTGGAGATCCATGGAAAATGACCTACCTTGGCGGAGGTCTGCACTCTCCAAGTTTTTTCTAGTTACTTCCGCCAAGGAGGTATTGTTTTTGCTCACGTTTGTTTGTCTATATGTCTGTTAGAAACTTCACGCAAAAAGAACTGAACAAATTTTGATTACATTTTCAGGGAACGTCAAAAATGTCACAAGGAACAATTAGATTTTTGGTGTGAAAAACCTTATGGGTTTGCAAAGAAAATGTGTTTGAAATGTAATCATCAAATTGCAAAGGACCATAATTGAGTTGTGCGGCCTAAAAAAAATCCAAAATCTTTATTCTTTGTACTGGTGTAAGTCATCTTTGGTGGTGTAAGAGCAGGAGCATGTTCACTGATTAAATAGCTGTAGTTTCCAGTTTACTTATCAGTCAGCCTGTGTTTACTGATGTCCTGATAGTTTCACAGGTGTGTTTGAGCATATTCAACTACATACCTGAGCTGGAATGTACTCCCCTCATCCTCAATACAGCAAGTAAAAAATGTTTATATTTTCTGCATTTTCGTTACTACAGTTATTCACAGTACCTTCACTGAATACAGTAACATGCATTTTCAATCTTATGTAGGCCTACAAAATATATGGGCAATATATCTTATTAAATCTTAAAAGTGAAAGAAAGAATCTGTCGACTTGTGTGGGTCTAGAGAAGAGACTAAAGTAAAATAATAATTATGGCAGATTATCTACTTTACATCATAGAACCGGGTCAGATAAAGCATTTTCAAACCAATTTTTATTTTAGAAAACACAAGGACTACACCGTTAACAGTGAAAAAGTATATTTAAAAGATTAAAAGAATAAAAATGTACAAATGTGGTATGTACTGATTGTGTGTACATATACATGTATAGTGTGTAATGTTTTACACTGGGATAAAGTGAACTCATGAGCTGGGCTGTAATAGTGACAAAAACAGGACAGGAAGACTGGAGAAATCCACAGGAAAAGAAGCAGAGGACACAGGAAGAGAGAGAAAAGCATTGCCTGTGTTGTGTCTCTTTGATAAGCAGATGATGTCATAAACTTACAAAAACAGTGTCTGCAACTGACACATCAACAATACTTCCAGATGCTGGTGCTCAAAGGATTTGAAAAACTCAAATGCATATTCTCTATATTTAGTACAAAGTGACCTTTCAGTAAATGTTCTGAGGGATTTTGTGGATTGAAGGTCATTGTAGAAAAACTACATTAAAACAAAACGCCAACGTCTGACCACTGGAATGAGCCTATGCTGGGACTTTGGTGAAATGGGCAAAAGAAAGGGCATCAAGGACAAAGCAGTTTTGCAGCAGCCCGCAGGGGGAAAGATGAAAATAGACAAATGCCTACAGCTAAAGACAACCTGCTATTGTGGTCTGGGTTTCTATATAGGATCTATTGACTACAGTACAAAGACACCGAACTACGTGTACAATGGCTTTTGCAGTTGCTGGTCTTGGTTTATTCCATTGGGAAATAATGTGAACATAAATTCTGAAAGATTTTAAAATAAATCTACTGTTATGTCCCTAAAAACCTCAAGACAAGAACACAGCCTAGGAGCCTTGGAGTGTGTACTGTGACAATTTTAGATACAAGGACAGTGTGTTTTCTCTCCTACTTTCATTGGTTCAACAGCAGCACAGAGTTTCTGTTTGTCCCTTAAGAAAGTATTTTGCTGCCACCTGCTGGAATGCACCATACTACTGCACAAAACTACACAAATTCTAATAAAAAAAACACAACAATCTGCTTATTTAAAAAATGTATTTGTATGTACTTACATACAGGTGTCAAAAGAGTATGCACCAAATGTCACATTGAGTCACAATTACAAAGAAAAAGCCTTTTTTCAATTACAAGTATTGAAAAACTATGTACATAAAAAGGGCATGGTGTCGAGATAGAACATGAGAAACAAATGCACAGGCACACAAAATGGTTTTACAGGACTCATCTGCAAAGACAAATAAATGGTTACATTGTTTTGGTGCTCTGAAATATCTATCCACTCCAAAAATACACTTTCTAGAGTCCACTGGCAGACTGTTTAAGTATGTGCTCACTAAGTTTTCTTTCTGCCAAGAGACAAATTGATGAGAACTCAAATCATTAGTGGATATTCTCTAATAAAAACTATTACAGAGGAGTTTCAACATTATTAATAGACATAGAGTTCACTTAGATTTCTGAATCAAAAGAGTTGAACAGTCCATGCATCCAGCAGCTGTAGTGCTTTCATCAGAAACATACAGTACATAGCCATTTGTTGCTGTCCTTTGTTTCCCAATATCCTAACTTACGCTCGCTCTCAAACGCTGGTGTTTTTAACCATTTAGAAAAATACAGACACAGTATCAAGACAACAAAAAAAAGCAGGAATGAAAAGATTGACATGTGACAAACTTACACGAGCCAGCGAAAACTGACCATTGCTTCTAAACTGAGTAGCTGCTCAAAGGGGGAAATATATCAAAATGCAAAGACGACAACCTTTCCTTCAGAAGTAGAGTCTGGAGTCTCAGAGTACTACTGGTTAAATTCAGAATTAGATCAAAAGTGACAACCCAAAACCAGTCCCTACACATTCAACACAAGACAGACATCTTCCATGTACATTGTCTGCTTTCACTTCCTTATCTCTAATTATTAAAATGAATTTGCCAATTTTGACCAAGCCAAATTATCCATTGCCAAACCAATGTCAGTAAATGTCGGGACCATTGCTTGGGGGAAAAAAATATTATATTGTGGCACACTGACAACATATTGATGATAGAAATTTTGTGCACTGTACACCTCAAGCCATTAAAGCAAATTCAACACAAACAGAATGAGCAGGGCGATAAATCATCTCTCTCTAAAATGACTTCGCTACATCCTTTTTCCATTTAAAGTATAATAGAGACCGTTTATTTCTGAGTATTAAAGGCTAAAGGTGTCCAGCCTTGTCATACCAACACCCAAATAAAAGGGGGCACTGATGTCAAAATCAAAATAATTAATATCTTTGAAACTAGTTCATGTGATTTTTGAGCATACATTACTGGTCCTTTAGGAATAATGGTCTTTGAGGTAACAATCCAGTTTTAGAAAGAATGTGTGTCTGGTGTGTCTGGGGCGATCTGTGCACCTGCTGCTCGTCCTGGGACATTGGTTTGTCCTCCTTTAGTCACTTTTAGCTTTTTTACTGTCATTTCCATTCTTCTCCGGCTCCATGTCTTCTGTCTTCCTCTTCTTAGTTTCATCTGAATCGCTGTGTGGCTTGAAGGTGACTATCATGCAGGTCATGTTGTCACAGCCTGTTCCGTCCCCAGAGGTATCGGGGGCCAAACAGTGGTCCAACAGCTGCAATATGGTATAAGAGATACTGGGTAAGTAATACAAATGTCTATTGTTACAAAGTAGTAGTGATATTTTACTGTGATAAATATGCTATAGACTTCCATCATAATTTTACCAAGAAATGAAATTATTTGCATATTGTTATTGAAAATAGTTAAAAAACAGCAAGTGATAAATTTTGATTTGTGTCAGCTTGTTTTCCTCTCACCTCTTCGACTATTGACGACAAAGCTCTTGTTTTGCCGCCCTGGTCAGGTTTGAACCTTTCACTAATGAAGTCCACCACCTCCTGGCTGCTCAGCACATTCCTGTACAAACCACCAATAAATCAATAGTTACAAAAAAACAGTTTAACTGAATTAAAATGTTAAACGATATTTAAACTCACCAGATACCGTCACAGGCAATGACCATAAAGTCGTGCTCTTCATTAAGAGTCAAAACCTTGACGTCTGGCATCGCAGATATCATCTGCTCCTCTGCCGGCAAAGCCTTGTTTCTTTTGTAAAAGTGGTCACCTGGCAATTGAACAAAGCGAAGAGCTTACTGAATTAAAACCACTATGGGGTTTGTTCATTTAAAAGTCACATGGACCCATTTAACAAGCAGGTTATACTAGAACAGATGTTAGATTAATTGTTTTCTTAAATATAATATTTATGTTAATAGTGGGGAATAATGTTTCATTAGTTATTAATACAGAGGAAACATTTTTGTAGTAAACACACCTTTTCTGAATCAGAATGTGTTATTGAGATAAATCAATACAATAAATTACTGTGTTTATAATTCATACCAATGGCTCTGGAAAGGTTGAGACCACCATTGACTCTTCCATCCATGGTCACTTTTCCTCCAGCATTTTTAATACGAGCCAGCTCCAGCTCATCTTCCGGCTTGTGGTCATACGACATGTCTACAGCTTTTCCTTTAGCAGAGTGAAATAAATTATTAGGCAAATAATACAATCTGTTCTCAAACCCAAAATAGAAACAGATTTGTTGTCCTACCATGCTCAGAAACTACACAGCGAGAGTCTCCAGCATTAGCTACAATCAGCTGCTTTCCTCGAATCAGAGCCACAACAGCTGTGGTGCCACTGTCAGAGCCAGGCTGAGAATACACAGTAGTTCAGACAATTACTAACAGCCCCCAGAAGAACAAATATTTTCCCTTTAAATTATATTAGTACTTTTCAAATATCTTATATCTCTTTGCAAGTCTAATAATTAACAATGTAACATATATAAGGTATTTTTTGAATGGTTATGATTATTATTATGTTTTAGGCTTATGAAAGATTAATTAAACAACATAACTATTGTTCAGGTACCAATATTGAAAACATTTGAAAGGTACCCAGCCCTACTGCATCTGCAACTGTCGCTCTGCACTAAAAACATGCCTATACGCACCTCTTCTTTGCCGTCCATGCCAGGTAAACACATCTCCTCCTCTTCCTCGTCCTCAGAGTCTTCCTCTCCCTCCTCTGTATCCTCCTCCTCCTCTACCTCACTGCTATAGCCTTCTTCTTCCTCACTGCCATCCTTTAAGAAAAAACAGGTTTTAAACACAAACACAGATCACAGGATACACTATTAATGCATTTCTTACCTCTTCATCACTGCCCTCTTCCTCCTCGCACTCGTCTGACTCCTCGCTGTCGTCAAAAAACCTAGACTTTGAATCTCCCGTTTTCGAAGGCAAAGAAGAGCACGAAGGTCCAGCATCACCTTCTGCTTTACCAGCCTTCTCCTCACCATTAGAGCTTCCGCCACCTCAACAAAGCAACAAACAGTACTGACCACTAATGATCTAAGGACAACTATCCAGATAAAAACAAAACAGTATAACTGTTATAATCTAAAACATAAAAAACTGAGTTTAAAATTGTGAAATAAAGTCATGAAGCCACAAGAGTATGAAGTGGTAGTTCCTGTACCTTTCTCGCTGGCTGCACTAGCTGCACTGGCTGCTCTGCGACAGGCCCGAACCTTTGACCCACAAGATGCTCCTTCAGTGACTTTCCCGTTGCTCTCCTCCTCCACCTCCCCGTTCACACCCTCTTTCTCTGGAACATCACTGCCGCCCGCTTTCTCTCCAGACGCACCCGTGTTCGAGGAACATGCTTTCTTAACCGCGGCGCTAGAAAGAAAGAAACTGGTCAAATATTTTCTTCCATTTCCAGTGTTACAAAAAATAAATGGGACAAGATGAATATAATGAATATAAATCTGATCAAATTAAGATATCAGAAACTATTGGTGACACCGTCTTGTGCAACTTAGTGTGTAGCAACACACTAAAAAGGTTTTTGTACCTGACAGCATGTTTGACTGCATTGCAGTTTTGGCCATATCGCACAAGCAGCTCCTCAATGCTCATAGTGGCCTCTTCATGAAGCAGAGCTGCCTCCTCTCTGTCCACTTTTGCAGCAGAAATGTTGGACAGAAATTTAATTAAAGAAAGAAATGAAACTTTTAATGTTGATGACTGGTGACTGGTAATTGTTCTACAATCAGTTGTGTACTTACAGTCATCTTCCTCTGCAACCTTCTCAGTGGGAGGCTCTTCCGTGGGTCGACCAGCTATCTGCACCAGTTCCTTGATAACTTCTTCTGTGGTCATTCTAGTGTCAACAGCCAAGAATGCATCTTCAAGAGCCTGTTAACAAATAATATAAAAGAGATGTCAGAACAGGTTCTTGCTGCATGCATATCTGTTCAAACTTTCTTTTAATAGTGAATGCATATTGCTTCTCACTTTTTGCAGTTTTCCATCTTTGTATGCCTTCTGCTCCTTAATGATGTCCGGGAGATACTTTGAACAGTACAATGCCACCTCCTCGCCTAGAGACAAGCAATTTGTAGTGTAACCCTCACTGTGTATGCCTTAAAAATACTTTGAGTTGTATACACACAGAGACTAATGTAAGCTTCACAAGCATTTTAACTAATTTTTTTAAAAAATAACAAAATGTACTTATTCTTTCTGCTATAAGCAAATTAGGGCTGCAACGTTTTTTAGATTAAAATTAATTGGTGGATAACGAAAGGTATATAAATATGAGATTTAACATTTGAACCAGGGGAAGCTGAAACTATGCCACCTGAGAACTAGTACATATTAACAGACAAAAAAGATTTTTTTTTATCTTAAAAGCACACTGTATATATATTTTTGTCAGTTTTGTCTTGTCTTGTCTTACTTCTCTGCATGAGTTGTAAAAGTTTTTCTCTGAGCAAATGGCATGTTTTTTAGTCTGTTTAGCAATTATTCAGTTACAAAATAATCGTTTAATCACAATTAATCTGATTGTTTAGCCCTAAAGTTAATAAAAACACATCAGTGATTTTTACCTCCATGTCCATCATAAACAGAAAACATAGCTGTGTCCACATCAAAGTCTGGAATACAGTTGTGGGCATCCTGCAAAACGTGCACATGTTACTACTAAATACAACTAAAAAAATAACAAGCACATTTTGTCATTATAAAAAACACACAATTGTAACTATAATAGTTTGTCAATAACCCACTAAAAGTAAACTTTAGAAAGAGAAATAGAAAAAGATTGGATGGTGGGTTTAAAATTATGGTAGGGTGTTTAATATAAATTAGTTTTACGTTAGTCAAGAAGCTAGTACGATTAAACATTAAACAGCAATTGTTGATTTAAACATTTTAGTGTAAAACGCATGGTATTTGCTTTACAAATTCTGCAAATCACTGTAACCTACTATGACGTATAAAGTGTGACAGGTCTCTCATAAACAACACTAATAGCGGTCCAAAACGCACGGGTTAATTCGTAGCGTTTAGTTTTTACCTCCATTGACACACGCCAGCCTTGCATGGCAGAAAAGCCGTAGCTCAAGTTGTTGTTGCCGCCATCGGAAGAGGTCTTACAAGTGTTAGGTTGCGACAGATAAGCCCCCATGGTTGTGAATCACTATGGCTTTGGACCTGAAAACATCCACAAAACACAATTTGTTAGGCCCCATATGCACCCTGACAACTGTCACACCAAATGAGTTTGGATAGTTAAGGCTGCTAGCTAGCTAATGTTAGCAACACTACAACAAAAAGTGAATCTTTTCAGCTAGCCAACATCAAAATGCTAACCAGGAGCAACCCGGCTAAACTTCAATTATAACCTCTGTCCCCGCCAGGGATAGGGTTGCGCAGTGAGTCAAACAACAAATATTTAACATACGCAGATTATACCTGTCCGACAGAGCAGGAAGATGTTATTAACTGGTCCAAAAAGATGAATTCACATAGGACTTCTTGCACGTGTGAGAGCAAACGCCGCTATCAACACAAACCAAAAGCAGCAGAAACTGTGGAGGAAGTAGCCAGAGTGCGCATGTGCGTTGTGACATGGGCGGCACGTCTGCGCCATCCTTGGCGCCACCCTGTGCCAAACTTTCACTGGTGATGATGTCAAAGCAAGCTGTACACATAAATCAGAAACGGAAAGAATATCTCAGTAAGCGTTATTTTTCAATATGCATAAGAACATAATCATACTATGCTCATATAAACAAATACACAAATATTAAAACCAGCCAGCCTTCATTTATTAGGAACAATTAGAGTTCTGTTAACTTGAAATTATGCAGATTAAGACTGCATATATGAACCAAGACTTGGTTCATATAGGTATTCTTTATAAGCCAGATCAACTGCAGAAATCTTTAAACCACCTTAGCCACCATCACTTTATATAACTTTTGCACGCTTTGGAATACTGAACTTTATTTCTCCACTATTGTTGTCACAAACATTTCCAACTTTTTTCCGACAAGGCTCCTTTAATGCTTAATAATCCACCTCCCCAGAGCCATTGAAAAATGCTTTTCCTTTGACCCTCCCATACATTCACCGCTAAGGGGCGCTACTGGTGTATTTTCGAGAAACCCGGAAGTGAAGAAAAGAAGTGATTCAACATGGAGCGGGAAACACAACAGATAGATCTTTGTGAAAATGAAAACAAACTAAATCTATATGAGGCGCAGTTTTTTGGCTTTACGCCACAGACGTGTCTGTTGCGGGTTTGTAGCGCGTTTCAGGACTGTCTGTTTGAGATCCTGCCGGTGGTGGAGAAGGTTTGTGTAAAACAACTGAGCAGCGGCGCGACTCCCGAGGTGGAGGAGCAGCTCCGGGCCGGGGCCAGGGAGTGCAGCCGAAAACTGCAGCAGTTTCTGGGGGAGAGGTTCAAGCAGCTCTCGGAGCGGATGGAGCCCCTGCTGGTGACCCGCTGTCTCTCTGTGCCTCCAAATGTGCTCCTGCCCGAAGACCAGTCCCAAAAAAAATACACACAGTCCGTGCAGGTAGCTCTTTTGTATCAAAATAAAGGGTTGCGATTGTTATACTGTATGTATCACTGTCTGGGTCGTGTATGGGTTATGTACTGTAGCCTTTCAGCACTGCAAAACAAAGCTATATTCATAAATTATTTATAAAGCTGATTATAAGTGTTTGTAATAACACAGGGATTGTTAGATTTTTTTCATTAAGTAAACTACTTTTAGAGAAAATAAAATAAATGTACATAGCTTACAATTGCTTACAAATAGTTTCATACTGGGGCCACGAGAAAAAAATAAAAAATATATAATTTAAACATCTCTTTTTATCTTGACACAATGATAACAACTTAATGTTAACCTATTTATTCAGATAACATTTACATATTGACTGCCCACACCTTTAAATTGAACTTTTTGTTGATTTTTTTTAGGACGTTTTCAGACTGGAGTCTTCAATTGCTGACCTCCAAAGGGCGTTTGAAGCTGAGGTGTGTGCCAGGCAGGCCTTGCTGGCAGAGCTGGAAGAGCAGAAGGAAGTGCAGCAACAGTTGGATGAGATTGTGTCTTGGGTCCAAGAGGTACAGTCTGCTTGGGTCAAAGAAGGTAACAGCAGCTTTCACGACAGTTTCAGACTAATCCTGGAATCAGTAAAGAAACTCCAAAAAGCTGTTGTTGAAGTCGACAACAAGGCACCTTATCAAACTGACTGACTTTGAGAACATTTGCTTTGTACTTCTTTTATCATGCTATATATTTGTACACAATGTCCTACTATAATCTCACAGTCATGTTGATTAATTAATGTACGTTAAAATAAAAACGTTAAATGTACTTAGCCACTCCTATCACTAGGATGTGCTCTCTACATTCTGTCAATTCAACTTTTTATTATTAGATACTAACTGTATGACACATGTATACAAACATGCAAACATTAGCCATTACTCTTTACAATGACTAAATGTTCATTATTAATACTAGCTACAAAATACAATAAAATGCTAAACACACATTTTTTCAAAAAGTTGGGGCAGCATACAGTGTACTAGCAACGTGGCTGATTATAAGCACCCTAAAATCATGATCTTGGCTCAATAAAATCGCAAAAATATATTTTTACCATATTGCCCACCCCTAATTACCAGTCAGGGGAAGACTGTTGCGCCACTAAACCGTTTATGTGGCCCAGTGGCAAAAGCAGTGATTTTAGACAAAAGAAAACAACAGCATTTTTCTCTGTATCCAGTGGGGGGCAGCGTCTACTAGTAAAGTCACTATCCTCATTTTAGGTCGTGACTTGAAACTTTGTTGATCTTTGTATCAAGTTGCAGAAGGAGTAATTACACCTAGTTTATTGTGATACATACCTGGAGTTCAATGGTCTGTATCATTTTTCCTGTCACTGAAAGTGAGACCAGTGATGGATAGAGTCGATGTCAGATTTACAACTCCAAACAAAAACAACAACAAGTACATAAACAAGACTTGTGTAAATGGTAAACATTTGTTTTAGGCAGAACATTCCTGAAACACTGAAGGATGTGTTTTTAGTCCCACCGGCCTGTCGTCAGCCGCAGATGGGAAGGTGTGAGGGCTGTTTAATTGTTTATAAGGTTGTATTTGGCTGTCACGGTGCCATCACAAAGTGCTTGTTAAACATTTTGTTTTTTAGATAGAGCATATGGCTTCATTTTCCCATCTGAAGCATACGGACGTAATAAAAAGGATCCAGCTATTTCCATTCATTGTAGTTATTTTATACACGTCATACATTTTTTATGCATAGTAAAAATAAATGTTGACCATACACCATTATACAACCTTCTTCATACCTACTATATAACTGATTATGTGACTATATAAATTAACATACTCAGCATTAAGTCCAAACACAAAGGTCTGTTTTTCAGATCTTCCGCAGTCACACATTAACACCATGTAAAGAGTGAAGCAGTGTTTTTTGTGAACACAGCTGTCCAGTTGTTATCAGTGTGTCTGCGGCGACTATAAATCCTAAACTTTGCCCTTGCGGCGTGTGTCCTCTTTTCTCTCTGAGCCTGTAAAATACGTTGTCCAGCTTTGAGTACACAGCTGTATGCAGCTGTCTGCTGATTGTACACAGCCTGTGTCCACATCAGTGTCTGGAGCCTGTTGGCAAAGTGTGAAAATAAAGTAATCTTAAGACAAGAAGAAACGTCTCATTAGCAACACAGAGTGAGATGGTGCCAAACAAGTGTCAGCAAGTTTAAAAAGAGAAACTGTTTGCATTTGAAGAGAGGGTAAATACAGATAGCTACACGAAGAAAAGTGTTGATTCTTTAGAATGCAACCTCTAGTCTTCACAGAGCTGTCCTAAACAACTTTAGCACCAAGGCTATATGCACAGAGCACAAATGATGCTTGGATGAGAAAATAACAGGGATTCTCAATGAAATTCTCACATCAGTCTGTGCCAAACTGTACTACTGAATTACCTGCCTAAGTTCCTAACAGTATTAGACTGGTGTATAAGCCTGTGCACAGTGTGAATGTGAGTGAATAGAGCACATGGACACTGCCCTCTTCCTGTTCCAGGAGCTCTCTGTAAACCACAGCCTGAACTTTGACCTCTTGGGTTCACACTTCCACAATGACTAGCACCACATTGGTACTCTCGCCTACATCCAGTCAGCCTCCCAGCTGTCCTCAGCCCATGTACGTTCAGATGAGCATCAGCCCGGGAGACAAGACTGTTGTTTCACACTGTGTGAGTTTGTGTGGACACTATTGACATTTTCTTAAGCCCTAGTGTTTCCCAGCAGGAAAAGCAACTTTTCGTCGGTTTTATGTTTGTATCATGCTGCAACTGCCAGAAATAAAACCCCATAAATACAGCACAGTCCCTTTTCTGGTTATATACATTACAGAAACCTATCAAAATAAACAGAAAAAGAGTGAACAAAATGTGTTAATTTACAGGTAAGATAACCAACAACTAAACACTTGAATCAGGGCATTTAAACTAAAACAGCACTAGTACTAGACCAAGGAAAAAAAGGGTATAGTGATTACCATATGTTCTTTATGCAACCCAACCCGGTGAGGTGAATAGTGGCTAAAAATTTGAAAAAAAAGAAATCAAGAAGGGTGGGATCAAAAAGCGACAAGGCAGACTTAAGGGCAAGGATAAGGTGAGCAGTAAAAGGATAAAAGTTGAAGAAGAGCAGCACAGCAGCTGGCAGGTGTCACGACGCACAAAAGACCATCTGTCCATCCAACGCTATCTCTGTGCACACACATTCATGCACATAAACTTTGATCGTAACATGCCTGGACACCATTGAGTTAATTCAGAAATTTGTTGTATTTTAAAAGGGACATATAGCTATACATGCAAATAGACAATATTGTTAGATTTAAATTGTGCTTCATTTATGCTCTGCTCCTC
>JAVQKG010265043.1:0-13659 GCA_036025885.1 Hypseleotris bucephala
AGATAGGAAAGGAGCAAAGACACATACACATAATACACTTAAGTCAGAAAAGAACTGTGTGTTTTAAAGGAACACACCACCTTCAACTCAAACCCAAGTCCAGATGACTGATTTAAACCGTCTTCAACTTTCATATGAGGAGTCTGTACTGGTCTGCAGTTGGCCATCTGCAACTGTAATGTAAATGATAGCATGGTTTAGTATATGTTTTTCAAGTAAATATTTGAGTAAAATCAATAACAATTAAAGATATGTTATGTTACGTGGTGGTAAAGTCAATTTAGCAAAAGAGTTACCATTTTGTCGTCAATATAGTGCATTTAAAGAATAAGCCAATCCAGTTTGTTACAGTTCCATGCCAAGATAAAGGGCAAGGTAATACAGTGTAAAAAACAGTGTGTCGAAATATCATGATTTGATGTTGTAATCCAAGAAGGGAAACCCCCAAATGAGAGAAATATTTTATCTGAGATATATTATATTTGCAACAACTTAATATGATTACACTTTAATGACTACCCTCTATTAAGTGTAAGTTTAGCATTAGAAAATATTTGATAATTTATGAAGCGTTGCTCACACAGAAGTAAATAATTTAGATGCATAGTAATAAATGTTTTATGCTTAATAGTGTGCAGTCATAGGGTCACCCTTCATCTTTATATATCCCATTTGAATGTCATCAAATGATTAATTATGAATATTGACACCAAGGTCTTTCTCTCACCACCCAGTGACTTGCATGTGTTAGAAGAATGCTAAATTGCCCCTAGTGAATGGATGTGAGATTGTGTATTACTCAGTATCAGCCCTGGGAATAAAACAAGCCAATGTTCACCTACCTAAGGCCCATAGTTGCTGCATGGGATAGGCTCCAGTATCCTGCAACACCTAATGGGAAAAATAGAATGATGAATGAGTGAAAACTATAAACATATTGGAAACTGTGCCAAATTCGTCAACATGTGACATTTTAGGCATGCAGAACTGTTGATCATCACAAATACTCAGAGTTCTAGAGTGAAATCATTTGAAGCCACAGGGACAGAGCGATATTTCACTGTTTATTGAAAGCCACAGGCGTCACAAGACTTAAGACACAACCATTAATTCCACTGCGGCCTGAACTGCCTTGGAGCCATCATGAAAGAAGCAGGCAGACCAAGCAGTGCTCTCTCCTGATGGGAGCTTATAGCAGGGTTAGCCGACTAAGAGCGGGTTAATCTAAGGTTTTACACAGGTGTTATTGCGAATGCTCCTTTTTAGATCAACCATGTGGTGCGGGTTAAGGCAGGCTAAGTTCAGAACAGAGATCAAAATATAATGAAAGCCACCCCTGCCAACGTGGCGCCAGTGAAGATAACAGTAAAACTAACCATTGTAGTCCTGTAGATTCTTGATCAAGACAGAAACGATGCTGTTAAAATGACAAGATGCATGAATTGATGTGTTTCCTGTGGTAACTCATTAGGAATCTCGTAAATGTCAGATGAACAAGCCATTTTCAGTGGAGTGTATGCAGCAAATAAGAAACATTTGGTCTTTAAACAGGAACTTTCCTTTTTAATGGATAATGTGTAGTAAGTACATGATGGTCCATGTGTACAAAAGTTGTTATGCCTTGTTGCCTCATTTTTCGTATTTGTTAGGCTGCATTGAAATCAGTTGTTTCTGATGACCAAGAAACTATAGACATTTTGGGAAAAGCACACAAAATATGGTTGTGCAGTGGCAGAACTCTCATCTTCTGGCAAGAAAGTTGTGGGTTGAATTCTTGGGTCAGCTGACTGCAATCTGGAGTTTTCATGTCTTCCTTGTGTTACTATAAGTTACCTCCAAGTACTCAGGCTTTTGTCTATTATTCAACTATTCCAAGTAAATAAGAGTGACACTGTATGGTTTTCCATCTGTGAGTATCTCATCCAGTTGTACCACACCTAGGCACATATAGTTCCTGAAAAAGATTCCAGTAAAGTTCCACATCTGTGGAGGGTATTTATTTAACCAAAATGACATGTCAGTTTTCATTCATATATAGGGTAATGAGCACCATTCTTTAAAGGGCACATTTGCACATTTTCCTAAAACATGAAACATTAAAAATATATGATCAAAAAGTTAATCTGTCATAATTATTATTTCACATTATACCTTTCTTCTCTTCAGTAACGACATCAGACTATGTGTGATACCACTTTCACCAATAGTCAAGTTTTATTTTAGTCCACACCCTATTCTCTACAGACTACGGACCTCACAAAACAGGGTCAGGCTGTCAATTTATTTAATTTAATTAATTAATGTTATTGTTTGTTTTAGGAAACTTATTTAATATGTAAACCCTTACAAGTAATTATTTAAAGGACTGGTTACTAATTACACTTTCAGTCAGACTTTCATTCACAAATGTATTGACACATTTCTAACACTGCTGAGTGGGTTTTGTACTGCTCCGATAATAAACATGTGACTACAGTGCACCCCTGTCTGTCTGAAGGCACTGAGTTTGTGCTGTATTGATACAGATATGGTAATCGCAGTGTCAGTTGTCCTCTTCACTCTTCTTTCTTGTCTTCTAAGGCTGCCTTGTTTATTTATTGTCGGCTCCCTATATCTGCTGCTGACATTTACTATTCTGAGTCCAGATTACTACTGGCAGATCTGCTTTGTTGTCCTTCCTATGTTTTCTTATAGAGGCTGCCATTACATCACTGATGACTGCTCTTCAAGGTCTATATTTGATTGTAAAATAATTGGGTATGTGTGTTGGAATGTTTATATCACTAAAACAGGGAAGCTTTGACTGATATGAAAGAAATGAAAGTTAAATTTAAAAAATATATATATATATTGTATTTGAGTGAAAATAATTACTCGTTAATGGTACAGCATAACAGAATTCATCTGAGAAAAAAAAGAGACTTTGAGACCCCCTGTGGGTTGTATTATAAGGGTTTTCATTTTTCAGGTACAATTGTTTTCAACAATCACATGCTTCCAAGATTGGTTGAAATATTGTTTATTTTTTAAGAACTATTGCTGATGTACTATTTCAAAATTTTCAAAACTTATTCACAACTCTTTTAACACTAGTTCAGAAAACTTCAGACTGCTGCTTGTCATTTTGATACTTCCTGGTTTGTGTGAGACCGTGACATTGAGATGGAGAGGAAAGGGAACATCTGACTTTTTTGTCCTACACAAAATCAGTTACTGCAAGTTTAAGCCTATTGTGAATGTTTTGAAGTTGACAAGAGAACACAAGCACCCAAAGAAAAACCAACCAAGACACGGGGAGAACATGCAAACTCTGCATAGAAAAGACTGGATTTTCAAGTAACTGCATCAATGAAAATGCTGTCTTGCTTATTTGTTTTAGAAAAGTTAAGTTCATCTAAACTTAGTAGTGCCAAATGAGGGGTTGTAATAGCCAGTAAATTGGGATTCTCAGAGGAAATGCCTTAAATGACTTTTTTAAAGAGTAAATTCAAGAAACAAATGGCAACAACACATTAACCATTATGCCAGATAAGACACAAAATAACATGTAGAAAGGCACAAGGACCAGCTCAGCAAAATGTAGGCAGAAAAAATCTAATTGTTAAGTTATGGAAGGTTTGGAGAAAACTGAATATATTTTCATTACTTTGAACACAATTTAAAATAGTATACTGTGAACAATACAAAGCCACAGAAGGACCACATCAAATAGTCTAAACATGAAGAAGAGACACAAGGACAAAAGGGGAACAACAAAGACAGACAGAGCACTGATGATACATTATTGATCTCAATTGGATTTAAAGGCCAAGGAGAAGAGATGGGTTTTCAACCAAGATTTAGAAAAGTCAATAGAGAGAGATGTACGTGAAGGATAAACCTCTAAAGTGAGACGGTTTGGAACTTCTATCCAACTGAAGATTGTCCCCAGAAAGGTTCACATGTTGAGCCTCAAAGTGATAATATAAGTCAGATTAGTGAAACTGTATTCCTATCATTTAAAAGTACTAGTTGTTATTGTATTAAATATTAGTGTCAATTGTTTAGTCTTCATTCCATCTGTTATTATAGTCACTGACTCAACAAAAATAAATTGCATTGAAATTACTTTTGACAAGACATTCTTTTTGACAAGACTCACTATTGAAAATGTAAGCACACAGTTCAGTTGGCCAGTCCTTCAATTAACAGAATAAAAAGGCCTGTCACAAAAGTTTTTTTTTTTTTTTTAATCAATTTCCTGTAGTCCGAATGTTGTAAAGCTGTCCTATGTTTTTTATGAGGGTTAGACTATTGATATGTAAAAATGTAAAATTGTTATGCCTAAATGTAAAAAGCCTATTAGATGTTATGCCAACAATTCGTGTTCAAAGCCATTCTCGTGCTTCACTTTATTTTCTTAACTAAATAAAACGATCCGTGTCTATTTTGGGGCATGATAAAAACCCATACTAATCTAAGCTGATGTGAACAGCTGCTGACCCGGGGTTGAATTATGTCTTCCATGGGTGTAGCGCGTATTGATCCGGTGGACGCACCAGAGTGGCCTGTCCGCTGTCCCATCACCGAGGGGTTGAAAGTTAAAGGCTGTTCTCGCTCTCGCCTCGTGTTTAATGCGTGCGCTCTTGGTTACCTTAGTAACTCTCTCCTCGCGCTCCAATCGGCGTTTCCTGACGAGAACGCGCGCGCGCTCTCGTGCGGCTTGTGTTGAACCCAGGAGTCAAGGCAAACGCACGAGGAGTAGGAGAGGCGCATCCCGCTGAATCGGAGAAAGAACACGGGAGAAATCCATTAAAATGACAGCGAAGTGTGGATAATGAGCGGCGCTGCTGCCTCACTGGAAGGTCATTCCCCAAACACGGACCGGCGCGCACTGGAGCGATATTTGGATACACAAGTGAACACTGTCCCTGGTTTGGGATTTGTGGACGCAAGGCATGGATGGATTTAGATCTCGTCAAGGCAGGTGAGTCATTTCTTACTTGATGAGAAGCTGAGGAAAGAGCCAGAGGCGTTCTTTGTGCTTATTTAGAGGGATGCATGTGATATTCGAACATTGGGTCACTTCAAGTCAAATTAGTGCAGTTTTAATCAGTGTTTCTAAAGAGCTGTATGCACCCCACACCGTCAGCCGGCACGAAGCACGCAGACTTCTATCTCTCAGGACTTGGCTCCAGTCTCGTACAGAGTCGGGGATTTGGATGCTGTGTAACGCGTCATAACAACTCGCCTCGTAAATGTCTGGGCATGAAATAAACGCGTGATATAAGTGTTCAGAGCACTTGTTACTTGGACATAAAGACATCCGTGTGCGTGATGGAGCCGTGACGTGCGAGCCCTCTCTCTCAGTCCCTTGCCTTAAGATACGCACTGTGAAATAACTCCATCCGCTTCCTTCGGATTTGTAATAATAAAACCAACAGTATAGTTTTCCCCCCACGCAAATCATTTCAATCCGGTCACAAATCAGATCTCACGGCGCCACTGGAGTGTACCTTTTGCCTCGGTGCCTGGGAATACACTGCGGGGGGGCTCCAGTTTTTGTAAACCTTTTGAACTTTTATTAACCATTGCAATTTTTTGTATTTCTTTTAGCCAGAGTGCAACGTTTCAGTCTTGTAGATATTATTAATGATGTTGCATTGGACTATAATTTTTTCATGCTCATCACAGATTTCCTCTGATCATGTCACAGCCATTCTGAGTAGTGCCTATTGTAAACCTTTAATGATTGTGCAGGCCTCCTGTTTTTGTTTTTTGTTGAGGATTCCTGGACACATGGCACAAGCTTTTGAGATTAATAGCCTCATTGTAGTCCTGAAAAAAGGAAGGAATAATTAACTGTGAGAGTTGAAATCCTTACACAAAAAAGCAAAGGGGATTGAAAATGTCAAGCAGGAGTTGTCATGGCGATGGGTTGAATGTGCATGTCTCTGAAAACTAAGCATTTAAGAGATGATTTAAGCTTTCATTTGTCATGTGCATTTGACACGATTGATAAGTTAAGCAATTAGTGGTCATAATGGTGATAATAGCCAAGGCACACATATAGAAAAAGGGGGTTTTACTCATTTAAGACCATCCTTGAAATTTAATTAGAACTCGTTTCATTGCGATTTGATTTGCGGGCCATTTATTTATGTTGTATCTTTGTTCAATATTATGTGAGGGATTATGCATGGCGCCTGCTGTCTGTCGCTCATGAATTTTTCCTTCTGTGTTTATTCCAGCCAAGTATAAAGAAGAACCATTTTTCCTTAAGTGCCCTGCAGTTTAAATATTCATTTCGTCATATTTCATCTATTTCTTTTGGTGCTTTTAAGACAAATCGTGACATTTTTGTTCATTTAAAAAACAGGGGGCTCTCTTTTCAGCCGTTGTCCAGTAATTATTATTAGGAACACTTGAGCAGCTGAATGTGTTCATTTGCTGCACAGATTGGTTCGGGACTGGACTAGAAAGACAAGCACTCGGCATGCGATCACTGGCTACACACACAAACACTCCAGAATTAAGTATGTTATTTATATGGACAATTATAGGACAGCGGGCAAAGGGGGTGGGATGTCAGTATGACCTTTAAAAACAGGCCAAGTAGGCTACATTTATTGAGCCAGAATTGGTAACTGAGTTTAGAAGTCAGTATATGAATAGAAATGGATTATTTGATTATATAAAAATGCAAATGGTCAACAAACTCCAAGTAATGTTCTCAATCTTTAGTAATGAATGTATGAATTGACCTACTATTATGAGCCAATGTAGTTATTCTTCTCTATAACCTTTGGCTTACACTCCAAACTGGCACTCACAAGATATTTTATTTTTTGTTGGCCATTCTGTTTAATTAAATGTCTGTGCGAAGAAATCCCAATAAATCAGGAGTTTTTGTGTTTCAAAGTCACCTTTGTTCTGATTCTTGGTTTGAACTTCAGAAGGCTTCTCTTGAACATGTAAGAGATTGATTTGCTGCCATTGTGATTGGCTAATTAGCTCTTTGTGTTAACTCAAAGTTGAATAAGTGTACCTGATAAAGTGGTCACTGAATGTTTATATGTAGTAGTAAGTTAGTTAATACTAAAAAAGTACTGAATGAAGCTTTAAGGATACTGCTATCAGAAATGACCATTATGACATCAAAAGTGACATTTCTGGACTGAAGTCAGTATGGTCATGTGTTTTAAGTGCCCTGACTAGATTTGCTTATCACGTTTTAATTACTTATCAACATTAGCAATAGGGGTGGGCAATATACTAAAAATGCAATATCATAATTTCTAGCCAAGATTGTTTTCGATTTGGTCACAATTTTAGTTGATTTTTAATTTTCTTTCTTTACACAGAAGACTACTGCTATGCATAACACTATTTTTACTTCAAAAACATGCTAGCCAATAATCAATACTTTTTTACAATGCAACACTTTTTTCATTAATATGAACACTGAAAGTAGAAATGACACTCTATCACAATGCGTCAGTCTTCCCAGAATAGCTCTATCTTCACAACTTCATATCAGGATTCAGTGTTCATCACCATATCCTCCATCCCTAATTACAAACCTGTCATGCTCTAAAGAGAAAATTTTAACTTTCACAACACCTTCGCATTGACCTCAGCAGTAAAACAAAATACATTGTAAATGACATTTCTGTTTGGAAGGACTTGAGGTCAGGTGTTTTGAAGTGCCCTCTCTGGAATTACCTATCAACATTTGCTCCCGTGGCCCACTAACTTCAATGTCTGTAGTTGTTTACCCTGTGTCTCAGTGCTCCACAAGTCTAGCTCCCTGAGACCGCCGTGCTGTTGCAAAGGTCAGAGAAGCTTGGCGCTGACCTCATGTGAATACACTAGAGTGCACCTGGGCCTGACTAACCATGGACGAGCCAGTCATCGTTCCATAGCCCCGTAGGCCCTCTTGTTCTTTAGCCTTCACTGTCTCCTTATTGGCTACAGAGGTGTGTGAACTTGTATTACACTGTAAAACCCACCCCACCTTAGATTGTGAAGTTATTTGTACTCGGCTAATTAGTTGGTAACTTATTTTCAATGTTAGTGTAATTGTTATTTTAGTTCAGATCAGACTTTGTGGGTCACCACTTAGGCCAGTATCAGCCAAGTTTTACTTCCTTCCCCAGCTTCTATAGACTACAGACCACCTTTACCTCATGGTCAGATGTTAGGATTACTTGTAAGCTTGTTATTTTTTCTTTCTTTCTAGTTTTAGGAAACTTACGGACAGCACCTTTAACTCATCTGAAAATGTGAAGAAATCACTTTTCTTTTTAGATGATTAGATTTTTCTAGTTTTTAACAGCAAATACAATAAAAGCAACACAAAACTTACACAATTGTGAAAGGTATTTAGAAAGTAATTAAAAAAAATAAAAAGCCTATATATTGAAGAATTCTATTAAAACTTCCTTTGAGGAGCCTCTCCAGACACTACATTACTAAAACTTCGATTATCTGATTTCAAAAGCTTAAATGCAGCCAATAAATTTGAGTTGAATTGACTTGTCAGGTTTTACAGTGAGTCTGCGTGTGCCTCTTGTGGTTGTGCAGAGGTGTGTTATTATGGCACGTAAGAGGAAACTGCAGGAAGGTTATTTGTGTTTTCTAATATACTTCATTGCGTTTGACGCGTTGTTGTCTTGGAGCAACAGAGGCCTGAATAATTTCCCAAATGGATACCTCTGACCTTCTCAAAGTGTGTCCTATCGCGGCCGGGTGTATCACACTCCTGGAGATGGACTGTCACTCTTCATGTAATTTGCTTCACAACTTTACAATGTCACACTATGGAAAGCACTATAGTCTGGGCTTATAGACTGTTAAACCAAGGACTATAGCAAGAGATGGCTGCAGATGCAATAACAGGATTGTGTTCATTTGTCCAATATTTCACCGATTGGTGAAATGACCAAAAATCTTTTATATCTGTATTTTCCAAAATGATCTAAGGCCATTGTTTCACTTTTGGTAAAAGCACAAGTTGTAAAAAAAATAAAAATAAAAAAAAGGATTGTGGTCAGATTACAAATAGTTTTTATATTGTGTTAGCAAACAAAGAATCCAAATAAAATATTATGGTCAGATTAATATATAGACAAAGAGGTTGTATTGGAGCGAAAGTGGATGTTGTATTTTTAAGTGTATTTTGGATATAACATAATATATTTTTTTTATTTTTAAAACAGACCACAACCTACTTATGACTAGGCTATTAAGTTACTCAGGCATTTTCATCTATTAGTAGTTTTTGACAGATTAATCCAGATGCTTGCCCCTTTGTGTTGTGTGGTTAACAACTACAACATTTTTTAAAATTGGCCCGAACGCGTTTAGTATAAATCAAGTTAATAGACTAGGACATATCAAAATGGCAATAACCCACATCCTCTTTTATTTTTAATTGCTCTTCACCACATGAGCCCAGCATGAGCCTCTAAAACCTCAGACAGGAAGAGGAATCGTCGCCTAAACCTGTGCATCATCATGTGTCACTGAGCTCCACAAATCTGGCCCAACACTTCACCGGCTCCGAGTGACTAATGAAGGAGGATCAACTTGTCTCGTCATATTAGCACAGTTTAACTCACTGTCATTGTCATTAAATCATACCTTTTGTTTTTCATTTGGCAAAAAGACCATTTAGATTCTACAAAACATTTTTAAAACATCCACAATTTGCCAGATCGCTCTCCCCATCATATCTGTCTTAATAAGTCATGTTTGTTGTGTCTGTAAAAGGGGCTTTGTTTGACTAACAAAATGGTTTTGGCCCCAGGCAGAGAGATAGCGCTCAAGTCTAGTGCACATAGCATATTTAGCACAGATTTGATATTGTTCATGGCCCAAAAACATCTCCCCTGACTAACAGGTTTCTCTGCCAAAGACCAATGTCTGCTTAATAAACAAGATGCTTTTGGACATGGCCATTCGAACTACAAAGCAGATGTCACACAGTATGTCTCCACTCTGTGTGTGCCAGAAGTCATCCTTTTACCATTTATTTATTAATTACTGGATATAGTATAGTCTCACATTTTCACCGAACATTAATGTAGCCTACAAAGGATAAACCAGGGTCAGGACAGAATCGGTCGTGACAGTTACAGCCATTTGGGATTGTTTTAATTTTTATTGAAGTACTTTTTAAAAAACGTATCACAGAGAAGTCGGAGGCGGGAGTGAAAGTGACATGAATAAAAGACAAAGCACTTTTATGTATGTCTACGTCAGAATAGTCTTTTAACACACTTTACTGAACAAGTCTTGCTCAGCACGACACTGATAGGTGAAGGTCAGCCATATTAAACATTCTTTCCATTTTACATCAACTGTTGATTGATTAACAGATCATATAAGTCGTCACTCAGAGTGGGAAAAAAAGATCAGGATTATTTGATTTTCTGTAGCATTTCATCATGTTATCTCAAGTGGGCCCAACTTATTTTTTACTCACATAACTGGCTTTTTTTTTGTGTCATTTCATTTTTAAGAGTTTCTCAAATAGTCAATGCTCCAGCCAATCAAACCTTGTGAGTTAAAATATTTTAGTATTCTTCAGCATTCTCCAGTATCTTCGTCCATTTACTATCTACTGTGTGTATACAACATTTTCCTGTCAGCCCATTGACAGTTTTACTTTCCCCAGCTCTGTGTCTGACAGAGGTGAAGCCCTGCTGGTTGTTTTCCTCAAAAGTTCACCTTAATCTGCATGACTGAAAATTGCATTTACTCTACTTAATCCACTTTCTGAAAACATACAGACTAGTGACAGAGCCTCAACACTGTAAAATCCCATTGCACGTGAACACAACTGTCCAGGTACACTTGATGTGACACGATTTCCTGTCAATTCTTTCGCTTCTTATCCGGCTTTGGCATCATTAAGCCCCTTTTCTTTGCTCATTTTCTTAACATAGGGCGAGTATTGTGTGGGTCTGGCAGGACACAGGAAGCATAAATGAATGGAGCGCGGGTCTGTCTAATTCCTGGGGTAAATGGTTGTAGATAAGGCTGTAGTCAGTACCTCCAGCCTACCACAGATCCCCCGGGGCAGCCTCTTAAGGAGCTTAAGTAAAAGCCTGCCACATGAAGACATGACATGGAGCTGGCTAAATGGGCTACGCTGGAGTCGCTTCCATCAACCTAATATTCATGCAGTATGTGGGTCACTGTCGTCCCTTTAATCCCATTCAATTTATTCATTATTGGAAGAAGGATGTTAATTTAAAAAAAGATGTCACTATGTGTAAAAGAAGTGGATTTATTAAAGGGAATGTATCGTGCTAACATTTCTCAGCTTTCTAGTATGTTCCTATTAATATATGCTGAGGAGCTTACCTTCTCCGGAGCTGAAAACACTTTTAATTCTCTGCTTATGAAGAAATGCCACCACTCTAACATTTTTCCTCTTTTACATTGGCTGAAAATATGAAGTGGGCATGGTTATTAGGGGGGAAAGAGAGCCTTAAATGGACATGAAATTAATGTCATTTTTTCAGAAAAACAACAAACAAAACGTATACAGCTCTGCAAAAAGGCACTTCCATAACATTTTATGCCAAAAGTACTAATATTGATTTAAACAAAGTTAATTCACAGTCAAAGAAAGACAGAATATGACTTTGATATCTTTCTAATTCAGCCACACACACCGAAATGACAAAACACTTAGTCCCTCTCATAAGACAATGTTGAGTTGGTGCCACTGGATCAATAATGAATGAACACGTTGTAAAGAACAAGGCAGAACCGCTCCGGAGTCACTGGGTCACATACACTGGGGAAACAATTAGAGCCTTCCTTATGCTTCACAGTGCTGCCATGTTTTTTTCATCCCCCCCCTTTTTTTCCGGCTGCACGCATTTCCCTTAATTTTTCTCTAGGGTCCAACGCCATGTCTGCTAGTAGTACCACTACTGAGGAATCACACCCGCCGGCCACAACGTGTATTTCAGCTTCAAAACTACTAAAGGCCATGTCATGTTCTTATGATGTGTACAGGGAAGTAGAAAGCATAGTGACAGACAGGACCCTGGTCTTGTGGGTGTGCTAAAGCCCCATACAACATTCAAATCGATCTTATATAGTGCATTATGGATTAAAACCAGGATGTTCTAGTTCAGGGGTAAATGCTATCCACAGAGCTGGTGGTTCAGATTACGGATGTGAAAAAGTGCATGTACGTAATGACACTTTAAGTCAAGAGTGGCATGTGTAAGTGTTCACCCTGCAATTAAAGGGTTGCTGGTTTGAATCCCGCCTGAGAGAATACAGTCGTTGTGTTCCTGGGCAAGACACTTAACCCACATTGCCTATGAATGGATGTGTTAGTGTGACTATGGTGGTCAGGAGGGGCCGTAGGTGCAGAATGGCAGCAAAGCTTCTGCCACCGAGTGTGACTGAGGAGTGAATGAATAATGCATGAACTTGTATCTTTGCCTGTCCATAAAAGCGCTATGTAAGACTAATGCAGTATTATTATTATTGCTGCAATCTGGTGACAATAGAATAGAAAACCAACCTGTCAAAAAATATTTGTCTTATTTTTTCAGAACCATATCTTTTTGTGTATTATATTATTTAATTGATCATAGATGTTAATTGCGTACGCATGAACTTCAACTACTCCAAAGTCCATAGCATGTTTGATGTATACAGGGTGCAATGTGGAGTGGAAAGCACGGTGACAGATAGGACAGCGGTCTACTTGTGGGTGTGTGTGCTAACCCCCATAATGCTGACAGATTACAGATTTAAATATTTTAAATCTCAGTGAGCACATGCCGCCGGTGATGAAGAGAGTTGAAATGACGGCCCTAATGCCACAGATTAATAGGATCCTTCCACTCTCACTCACACACAACCACCACTCCACAATATACACACAAACCTGTGCCTTAAATATAACCTTGTCATTAGTCTTCTATGCAACTTCTATTGGCCTTAAATAACCCAATCTGACCCAAGTCATAATTTGGTGACACTTTAGAATAGTTCACCTCTATTTAGCAGTAATAAACATGTAGCTAACAATAATGTTACAATAAGCAGTTTGTTGATATTTTAATAACACCGTTTTTTTTGTTTGTTTTTTTTTTACAAATCTTTGGAATTAAACACTAACAACAGTATTTATAACTCAATGGTGTTTATTTATTTTGAAGTAATACTTTGTAAATGATAAATTAACTGGTTTCAAATGCTTTACTAATCCTTATCCAGTGACTTTTAGTATGAGCTGGAGAGTTACCAACATTTATTTCAGATTGTGCAAGTATGTTTTTTAATTGGTAAAATACATAAATTCACTGATCAGCTCTGGTAATTTGTTAGCCCTATTAAAATCACTTTATAATAGCCACAGGCCATTAAGCACTTGCGGGGTATTAGTCTTAGTCTAACCTTAGCATAGCCAATTGAACATTTACAAAGCATTACTTCAACATTAGAAAACACAAATTAATTTAAAAGATGATTAATGTCTTTAATGTGTGTTTTTATGCTTACATTTGAGATTTAAACAGATGCAGTTCAAAATTCAATAATAAAAACTCACTAATATGTCAAAATTCTAAAAACACAATGAATGGTTTTTCTTTTCCATTGTCTTCTTATTTGGGTCTTTGGGGGTTAAAATGACATTAC
>JAVQKG010265046.1:0-14437 GCA_036025885.1 Hypseleotris bucephala
TAAATCTAGCATTAACCTTTTTTTGTTTGTTTTTTCCTTAGACCTGTCATCAGTGCTGAACTTGGTGAGTTCCCTCCCCCCACTGCCCTCCTGTGTGCTGTTGGACCCTCATGATGACACCACTCTGCCCCGGCTCATTGAAGCTCTTCAGAACCGGAACCAGCTGAGACAGAACATGATCGAGCAGTACAACAGAGCAGGTGTTTACAGAAAACACCAACACAATAGTATTTTGACTAGAACATGACATGCCTAACATTTGTGTTATTTCAGCCAACATAGTAAAGTCTGCACTGCAAGAACTGGACCACAAGCGCACTTCCAAAGATAACTACATTCATGAACAAAATGGCAAACTTTTGGAAAAAGACAGAATTATTGAGAATAACAGAACTGAGATTGAACGCCTGGAAAAGAAAACTAAGATGCAGGAAACCAAAGTATGGCTGATAATCCTTTTTATTATGTCAAAAGATTGATTATCTATCCTCCTAATATTCTTTAAATCTTTGTTTTTTTATCAGATTGACATCCTTCAGAAAACCACTAAAGTCTATGAGGATGACAAGCGGTGCCTCCAGCATGAACTGGAGACCAGAGAGCAGCGTCTGCATAGGGAGCTGTCAGAGAAGAGGCGCTTGGAGCAGCACATGCGCGGTGCTGTGTCGGACGCTCAGCACAAGTGGGAGAAGGAGTGTGTAAGTTGGATTTCCGAAAACACACCGTTTATAATTCAGTTCTCTCCAGTACTAAGAATACTGTTGAACATGCTTATAGGAGAGGCGGGTTAATGCCAAGCAGCTGGAGATGCAAAACAAGCTGTGGGTCAAAGATGAGAAGCTGAAGCAATTGAAGGCCATTGTCACAGAGAGTAAGACTCCTGGTCGGCCTGAACCCCCACCACGACAGACCCAACCAAAACGTCCATCCAGAGAAGAGAAGAAAGGGCTGCCCGCAAAGAGATCAGCATCTCCATCACCTCTACCTGTATGTCTGCATGCAAATTAAAACATTACATATATTGTACATTTACTTTAATATCTTAAGTGTCTTAAAGCCAGTTCTGCTAGTTAGATAATAGCACATGAAATGAATGCCCAAATGTTTCAGTTTGTTAGACAACATTTTTTATTAGTTTTTCAATTTAGAGGAAAACATGCGGTAAATAGTGCTTCTCACTCATATAGACTGCGACTCCAGTGAGGCCCCTTCACCGACGCTCCCGCTCAGCAGGGGGAGAGAAGTGGGTGGACCATAAGCCCCCTTCAAACCTGGATCTGGGTACAGTTCTGCAGCCTGTGATTCCTAATGCCATACAAGTCTCTGCCCCCAGTGAGAAGGCCCTGGCCAAGTGTGACCGATATGTGCTCACTCACCAGGAAGTGGCTTCAGATGGAGAGATCCAGACAAAACTCATCAAGGTTTGTCTGCCAGACACGAAGATGACACTTTTTAATTGAGTGTATACAGTATAAGTAAGTAATATGTGATGTTTCACTTTTCAGGGTGAGGTGATGAAGACCAGAGGAGGAGGACAGGCTGTTCAGTTCACTGATATAGAGACTCTGAGGCAGGAGATGACCACAGTACCTCCTCGCAAGAGAAAGTCTTCAGAAGGCGTTGCCCCGAACAAGGACTCAAATGGAGCCTGGTCCGATGTGGAGACTAGGGTACAATATTTATATTTTATATAACAAGCAAACACCTCAGTTTCATTGACAGAAGTAGATTCTGCAGCTTAGCCAGGACCAGAGCAGACATAAGGTTGAGCTTAGCACAAACGTAACTCAGACAAACTGTTCAATGGAAAAGGTTTTTATGCAGTGATTGATTCTGAATGTGTTTTGTCTTCCTAGTGTTCTGTGGCTGTGGAAATGAGAGCTGGATCTAACATGGGGCCTGGATATGAACATCATGGCATCACTAAGTAAGATAACCTTTAATATATTTTATTAACACATACATAATGTCTCCTTGCCACATAAAGTGACAGTTTATTCCTTTTTTCTTACCAGGCGCAGAAAGCCCTGAAATTGCATTTTGTGAACACTCCTTTATCTGCTCTGCTGTTGTGCAATAGTCCTTTTTATTTAGCAAGTCATATTTATATATTTCACGCTTTTTTATATATGCATAATGTACATATGTGCATCACCAAAGCTGTTGTGTTAAATATTTTATATACTGTATGTGAACCCATAGTTTCTAAATATTGTCAGTTGGTGGTGTTGCCGTTGAGATAATGGCACGTGTGTTACTGGCACATCATGACTCAGTGGTGAGGAAAAAAACTTTATCTGCTGCATTCTTTTCTGTGTTGATTATCATGTCATATTTTTCTAATCTGTTTTCCACATAAATCTCCCTTTGGTAAACTTTGAGTGGCTTCTTCATTTTTGCATGTACTGTTTTTGATAAAACAGTATATGCATCCTTTTAGAAACAAAATGTACAGTTCATCCACCTCCTTTGTACTGTATTTAAAACGTAAACTATTCCGAGCATATTCCATCAACAGAGATATTCATTCCGTAGCCTCACAATTGTGTCATCAAAAGTAGATGGTTTCTACCAAAAACTGTAGGTGACGAGTTGAAGTGGGTGTTTGTTTTCTCTAAACACTAGAGGGCACCACAGCCCTATTGTAAATCTGAACGCCGTGGTCAGTGTTTTTATCAACATGTAGAAAGAAACTCCACTGCCCTCTGTCTGTGAACACTGTTAACTACGCCCTATGCATCAGTTCTTCAGGGCATCTGCCAGCACAAGTAAAGACAAATCATTATTTGAGTATAATTAAGGAGACATATTTTACTTATTTTGAATGTGAGACCCTATTAAGAGGGGAAATTCACCTGTCAACCTCACATATGAAATGGAACACTCAAGATATGATCCAATTTAGGAGTAGTCAATTGGTTAGAAAGAAGCCACTATACAGTAACAGAGTTTAACTTTAATCTTTGACAACTGAAACTCTGGGGTTTCTTGTTCCACAGAAAACACAGTTGTAGTGATCTTTCTATTCTACATTTTTGTTGGCCTAAGTGGCTGCAGCTCAGCGCTCCCTGCCCTGTCAATGTGGTTTTGCTGAGCCCCCTCTGTGGGGACAGGGTGCCACAACAGATTTCCGCTGAGTCAGTTTCTGTATGACCACAAATGTGTCCCTCTGAGGATCTGGGCTGTTTTTTAAGTGGTTAATCTCTTGTAGTTAGTGCGATGTGCGTGTAGTCGGCTGATTACTTCTACAGCTCTCTGGGCAGTTTGCTGATGAAAACAAAGATGCCAGAAATGATCGCACTCTCAATGATATAATTCAGTTTGATGTAGAATTACTAAATGCTGTGAGGATGTTTCTTTCTTACATCAAATGGATTTAGTTCTCCAAGCACAGAAGATATTAAAAATGCTTTATTAAGTGACATCTTAGTCAGTGTCTGCCTTTCATTGATAGAGTGATATTTAAATCATTGTCGTGTCAGTGCATCATGCAAATGCTTCACACTGTGCCCAGCTTATCTGCAAACCATCACACGTGGCATTTGGGTGAAAGTGAAACAACACCACATCATTTTCATATCAGCACAGCCTAGTTCTGTCCACACCAACGCTCATCGAAATGCAAATACAAATCCTTCTCTGAGACACACATGGGCTGAATAAAAAGTCTGCTAAAATCCTGCACAGTCACACCATATTAGGAAAATCTCACCTTAATTCATTAGTGCAAATTAGAAAGAATGGCCCACTTCCTTTCTCACTGGACAAATAGTGGAGATGGTGTCCACCTTTAACTCTGGGTACTTGAAAAGATCTGACAACAAACAGCTTCATTGGAATGGATCAAATACCAGTGAAACTGTACATTTTGCATAGTATTTGTGGAAATGAAAGTACTGTATGTAATTCATTATTGGATCAACAAAATAAATAGTTGCCATGAATTCTGAGAAAGAAGGCTAAATATTTCAGAGTTTATATTTTAGGATTGCATTTGTATTTGATTTGAATGCTTTAATTAGTCTTGGAGACAGTGCTGCTGAAAACCAAAGCTGGTTCATAATCCGCACTAGCTCAGTCTCAACTGGCTTTGAGCCCAGTGCATTCACACAAGAACTTCCCTGAATCCTTGTGTTTGGCCAGATTCCTGTGTCTTGAAGAACAATGTTTTGTAATGTACATATCTCCTACAGCAGCTACAGCCTCACACTGCCAGCACTTTTGTTATGTGAGTCATTACATGCCAGCACAAATATTTATGTAGTATCAGACTGACTGTAACATTCTGCAGCAAAATGTCAGAAAAGATTTCAAACTACAGATTTATAATAAGTTCAATTTCAAAGTTCAAAGTTCAGTTAATTTCCAACTGAAAATAAGCTCAATGAATGATGGAAGGTGGGAAAAGAAAAGATAGACAATTGTAACTCAATTAACATAAATCACTAGTTTACAAGACAATTTTATTTATATTTATAAATATTTTACAAAAATGTAGTGTGCCTAGATAGGTCTAGTAAAGCCTGCTGGTTGTCTGTGTCAATATGTTAGCCCTCATAACATTTGAGTGTAATTCCATCACAGAGAGGGCTTTGAACTTTAGGCTATAATAATAATAATGGCTTAGATTTATATTGTGCTTTTCAATGCCACACTTTTTCTCAAAGCGTGACATCTTCCATTATTCACTCACACCACACACTGGTGGTGATGGAAGCGTGGCTGCCATTCTGCGCCTACGGCCCCTCCAACAACAAAACTATAGTTTTTATTTCATGTCAATAGGCCCAGTAATTACAGTGATATTTCCATAAACAACAGCAGTTACCTACATTTGAATTTAAACTCACATATTAAATATAGAAGGCCGGCTGAGAAAAAAAGGTAAAATAAAAATCCTATTTGTGCAGCCCCTGTGTCAGACCTCAGAGTGGGGACTCCTCAGCTGTAAAACTGCTGTTTGGCATTTGCTGTGCCCAGGCCTCGCTCGTCTGTGGCTCATTTAAAAGTGAAATGTGGGAAAATGCTGACTGTGGTTGCTTCCCTCCTCAACACCAGGGGCACCAGTGCATTTACATCTCTCCCTCTCAATCTCTCTTTTCTTTCACATTTACATTAAGTATGCTTCATTTAGCCTACACGAGTGAGTGAACACATAACCCGGGGCAGTTTGAAATACCGCGAGGGCCTGTGGGGATGAAGTGGAGCACGTAAGCAGAAAAGATCAGCCTCTGCCATCTGTACAGGCCAGAGTACTGCTCTCTACATTACTGTCCACAACCAGGTGTGAAGACCGTCTCATACACAAAAGCAGCAAACTAGTGCCCCTTACTAAATAGTTCCTGCTCCACTGTAATTCGCAAGTGTGAAAACCAAGCCAAACCAGGCTGAATGGGGCCCTTTTGTGGAAAAGGGGCATAATATGTATCATACAATCAGTTACATAGTTGTGTGGTAATGGGGAACATCAATATTCAAGGGCTTTAAACATTGTTTTTATAAAATATATATATATTTTTTTACTGTATTATTGTACTGTATTTACCATTTTTAAGTTCTGAAACCTATTTTTACTTGTATTTAAACAAAAAATAATTATTCATTCAATAGTACAGCCTAACAGAAGTAATCTGAGACTTGAAATGAGACTTATACATTATAAGCTTTTCATGTTTTGATTTTTGAACCAATCACACGGTTCCATGGGACAGGATTGCCCTGATTGGTCGAAACACCCTTTAAATTTCAAGAACTGGAATCTATCAGCAAGGATGTTTTCTCATACATCCTGTTTGTGTGAGACTGTGATAGAGAAAAGGGAAGAAGATGGAAGGGAAAGCATATCATTCAAACTTTCAAACTTGAGCATTTTTGTCACAGTTTCACAGAACCAGGTTCTGCAGCTTTAACTGGAATTACTTTTAATGATTTAAGAAAATGTTAGGAATGTCTCCAATCTCCAATTTGTTTTCCATACCTGTCTGCCCCACTTTGATACAGAATCTCTTTGTAAATCTTACGCCCACACGGACATACTGTTTCTACACACTATTTAGTACCTGCTATTTGAGAGCTTAGTTCATCGGGCCCTCATAGTAGATTTAAGATACAGACAAAATTCCCCAAATACCACATTCTATTATCCCTCAGTCTTTTCTGCACAGTTGCACAAGTAAAAGTTTACAACATGTCACAGTTTTGCAAGCTCCATAGATTAGTCAGAGCAACTGTGGTTCTGAATCACCAACAGTGTTTGCACGGACAAGTGTACAGGCTGCAATAGTACAAGTCTATGAGGTGTGTAGGAAGGCAGACAAAACATTCATAGTGTCCTCTGTGTGGGTTACGGTTGGCTGGAGCTGTTAACATTACAGCTGCAATAACTACAGATAAGATTTCAATGGGTGCATTCATACAAGGCCTGCTTTCTTTCAGCTGCCCACAGGTTGGACAGCTCTTCCTGGTCACAGTGGCACAAGACACAATGGGCTCAGTGACAGTAGTTTTACGAGTTGCCCTCAAACACATCACCGCGTTTCGCCAAAAGAGGTTTTACAAGCTGCACTGTGTCCAGGCCGTAAAAGTCAGCAAGTAAAAAAATATTTGTGTAGGGACCTAAAGCACCAATGATGGAAAGTACGGACACTCAAAGTTGCTTTACGATGAATAAATAACATAGATACACATTACTGGCTAATGGATAGATAGATAGAACTTTTTTTTAATGATTTGGGACATATGTAAAGCGTGATTATGTAGACGAAATTGAGACAGTGAGTGACATGTTGCAAATGCAGTTAAAATAAAAAGTAAGAATTAGATAAACATTGTTATTCAGTGTGTTTAATTGGCTGTATATTTGGTCACATTCAGAAATAGCTTGCTTCCCTATCTAGCAATAAATAAACAAACAGAAGGACATGGAGAAATACATATTAATTACTTAATGATTGCAAATAAATAATACTTGTGTTGACATGAGTCATAATATGGACACAGCCTCAGTTTGTGGGATATTGGATTTGTACTGAGATACAATGTTACAACAAGAATGCCCTGGGTTGTACAGTAGTAACCTAACTGTAGTAGCTTTTTGCGAAGCATTTACATTAAACTATTTTCAAACAAACTTCACATTCATAACTTATTGGCTACACATTGTAACTACCTCCACTATCAGTGTCTCCTGCCTGCCACGCCCGGCTTGGACATGTCCAGGCCGCTATCTCAATGATGTTCTAATTATACTCAAACAGCACTGTGTTTGACTCAATAGAGCCAGTGTTAGAAGGAGAGTCAATATTAGCAGAGCACACAAAGCCGGCTGGTGTGAGACAGGATACATGCTTTGCAGCGCTCCCCGGTGAACCCTGATCACCACTGCACTCCACACAATACAGACAATAAGACCAGGAGTAGCTCCGCCCCCTCTAACCAGACTGACAGCTCTGTTAGTGGAATGTACTGCTCTGATGTTAGGCCTCTGTGTGCAGTCAGGCCTGGACCTGCTGACAGCCCCACACAACAGCTCAACACTTCAGAGGCTGTGAAGGAGAAGCAGTTTACTTAAGGTCAGAGCTCCGCCAAAATCAACATTCTCATTATGGTGTATTTGTTATTATTGCACCAACGCTACATTAATCCAGTCCTTCACTGGAGTACAGTGGGTGTGACGCACAAAGCTCTTAACACTGATTTCTCCAGCAGCTGTGACAAAAGGGATATTGTGCTTGCTCTAATGACACAGACCGGTGAAAAAAGGTTTAGTTTTCCATTATTTGCAGTTATAAAGTAAGAACACATTATTAAACTATGGTCACAGGCTCCTGGAAATAATCTGATTGAGTCTGGCACTGAGTGAAACCCAGACTACACACGAGTGTGCAGAACCAGTTGTTATCTCACAGAAGTAGCTGTATATAATAACCTATAGACACAGTGACACTGGTCTATTGCAGGATAGATTCATCAGGGTGCCTTTATCTGCCTCTGACTGCTGTAGCTGAACAAACATGTTGTAAATCAGCAGTGCTTACAGCAGCAGCAGAGACAGTGGCACACATACCTCATGTTGCCTGAGCCTTTGGCCTTGTTAGCAGTCATAACCAGAGTAAACAAACTTCAGCGTTGTGTTTTAAGGTCATCACTAACATGAGCCGTGCCCTGTCAGCACAAAGCCATCATATGGCAGTGCTCCCATTCTGATCTGCTGACAGCAGGAAAAGCAACATTAGCTAATGCACTACTTAAAGACCATAATCGGTCTTTCCTCCTGTTAATGAATGCTAATTAGAAGTGGGGAGCAGTGCGCTGGCTGCTCCTCTAATGTGCCGTATTGTTCCTCTCGCTCCGGCTCAGCACTAATGCTGCTGTGCCAGCTATTACAGTCCGATAAGCTATCCATCTTTAGCTCTGCCAGCTAAAACGCCACTAACAGCACTGACTCACAACTGCCTCAACCGCTCAATTCTCTGCTTCCTTTCCTTGTTTAAAGACTTCCTCATGTGGTAAATCTGTGTGGTTGTGTTTCAGTGTGAACCAAACCAGGCAGGACCAGCACTTCAGAGAAAAATCAGGACTGGGACTTCACACATAAGAGAAAAAAGGGTTAGTTTTAATGTGCCAGCAATTGTACACCAACTGCACAGTGTGTGCTGTTGCACATGTCTGTGATTATTGGACCTTTGCTGTCCCACTCAAAACCCTCACTTCATTAAAATCATATAATAGACAAGGCTGAGTGAAACAGAGTGAGCACCATAGCTTTGTTACACAATCCTTTTTGTCCCCTGACAAAGCCTTCTCATCAGGTGCACAAGAAACGTTTACAACCTGGCTTTATTAAAGATTTACACAGCACATAAGGATAATGAGGATAATGACCATCTTTTACACACAGAGTGTCACAAAGCAGTTTGATTTCCTAACCCATTTATCACATGTCCAAAGTGGTAAAAAATGTATTGCGTCATGTTATTTTTACTGCCAAAAATAGCCTTAAAATGTTCATGTAAAAAATCTAGATGTTGAGATGAATGAAGTATGCTTGCTTCCAATCACTCACACAAACGTTCACTAAATGATTTCAGTTCCAGGGGAAAGAGGAAGATGTAACCTCATGTATTGGTTCTCTAGACTGGAGTGAGACTGAAGAGGGCAGGCTCTATTCTGCTGAATAAGTAAGAGACAGAGATGGGATTCAGAAAGAAACCCAAGGATCTTAAAATGTCTCAATTCTTAACAGTCTTCTTTCAGATGTATAGTTCCCAGCTTGAGGTTCACACCTGACCAACCTGAAACCAGATCTGCCAATGTCTGGAGACTATAAAAGCTCTGAGTGCAGTGAGGGTGGGATAGTGAACTGATGCATGAGAAACAGAGTGAGAGGAGACAGCTGGGTAGAGGAAACCTGAGACCTGATTAGGTTATAGAGGTTATCAGTTATGGGCTGTGTGTGGAAGCACTGCTCTGTGACTGCTCTGAAACAGCTTATGTTTTGTGACGTGCAGATCAGTGGTGGAGCTCAAATCCCTTCAGTCTCTCTTTTCTCAGAGTCATTGTGTTGAGTCTACACAGCAACACTAACTACAGACACAGTAAAGAGCCATCAGGATTCACTCACACTCACATTAGTCAGTTTGACTGACGGCAGATATGCAGCACATTGAAGTGCTTCATCGAAGCGTGAAAGTACTGCCTGCGGCTCCTCTCTCTGTTTCAACAGCTCTGACTTGAGTAAATAAAGATGTTGCCAACAACCACACACAGTTTCAGACCTTTCAGATTTGGACCATTACAGACTGAAGTTGTCCAACCAGAGCAGAGCTTACTAAGGAAACTGTATTTGAGTGTTTGACCTAAAAGAGTGGTTAACACGCCACCAGAAAAATCCAGGAGCATTTCTTCTTGATTTTAATGAAACAGTATCTAAGTGCTTTTAGGATGAGGCGTGAGCACTGTCAGTGTGATATCTGAAACATCCTGACATTAAGCCACAAGTTAACAGTCTGTGGAATGTGGCTAAAGCCTGGAGCAGATAGAGCACATCATATACTTCTAAACAAGATTATTATTATTATCATTCCTTCCTTTTCTCTGTCTCAATAGTGATGTTGTCACAACAACAGTCGGCTAACACAAAAGATCAGAATCTGCTGCAGGTGTGAGAGCATTCCTTCAGAAGAATGACAACATGGTGCTTTGAATAAGGCGACGACATTAACCCTGAGCACTAACTGAGTCTGAGAAAGATCACACTAAAGTTCACACTATCTTCAGTTGATCTGGTTTATGTTTTTAGCAGCTTGAAATGTCATACAGATGGTATAATACAGCCTTTACACCTCTATAGAACTTAATTACTACCTGTCACAGACAGGAATCTCTCCTCTTTTACAAGGCTTCTAATAGCCCAAAGCATCTACTGTATGTGGTATAACTCATCCACATAAAGGGTGTGTTGGTAATCTGGTAGATGAAAGATAACAAGACACTGTGAGAGTAAGTAGAACCTGTTCCAGATCTCTGTGGTGAGCTGTTTGGGTGCTTCCACCTTGTGTCGTTTTGCTTTAAGCACAAAAGGAAGTTGTGGTGGAGCAAGTTGAAGCAGTGAACGTGAAGGAGACTCCTCGCCCACCTCAGACTGCTCCTCCTGAATTGGTGAGGGGGCGGAGCCTGTACCAAGAGGTTTTATACCGCAGCAGAGGCCCTATTGAAGGTGAGTGATTTATAAAGCAGCTGCTCCCACTGCACCATTCTCCAGCTGACAGACACATGGTTGCTCTGTCACCACTATGTTTACAACCATGCACACAATTATATTAGTGCATCCTCACCCACAGCACATGGACATGACATGTTTTTATGATGTTTATCTCTATCAATCACACAGATCCCAGCAGTTCACACAACATCACACAAGCTCTCCCTGGGTTCAGACAGTTTGGTCCCCTTATGATAATTATTTTATAACAAATGTTTTTAGTTTAAACATTAATGTGTGCAGTGAGATATTTTTATAGTTGTTTGATATTTGAGGCCTGAGACTCTCACAGGAGACAGTGACCTTATTTCCCTGGCCATGGAGCTGTGCTGAGAATGTGTGAGGCAGTAGTGGAGGTCATTAATAAGAGCCTGGGCCTGGCCTGACAGCTGCTGAGTGGAATGAAGAGCAGCAGCAGACAGCTACAGGCAGGTCTCCATTAGCAGGCGTCAGCTGCCAAACAGCAGTAATCAGAGAGCAGCACAGGAACATGCTGTCACTACACACCATCCTTTTGCACAAACTGGAAGAAAACAAACACTTACACAGACTTACACACACTGCAGCAAACAGCTTTAAACTACATCTGATTCATGTGCCTCCAGAAAACACGGGTCATTTCTTGTTAAACATGTAAGTTAGTTAACAACTTAACTTTGATTGCATTACACAGTAAATTATGTGTAAAAATGCTGCCATTGTCGAATGAAATATTGTATAACAATACAGTATGTCCTTCACATGTAACTGGAACTCAGACTGGTCATTATTGAAAAGGCATACCAACACATGCACAGTCTAAAAAAGCTATAGCAGGACTGTCTTTCATCATCAAGAAGAACTCACCCCACCCAACACGCAGACTGTTCACACCCATGTCCTTGTCTGGGCACCGAGTTAGTATTCCTACCTGATGGTTTCTTTGACTATGACTGTTCATATTCATTCAGCTGTTGGCCCACAATGTCACCACACATTGTTAAGTGAGATGTTTCCATGCTGACACATATATTAATAAACAATTTGAATTTGTTATTTTTACCAGACATATTTATTTAATATTTGGATCCCAGTGCAGTTAAACCCTTGTGAAAGTGTACATATCGGCAGGTGCAGTGTATTTCCACTGACAGAAGTCAAAGCCTTGAACCAGCTGATCCTGTACTGACAGGGGGCTTTAGTGCGGGATGTCCTGTCAGCACCAGGCCTATGCTGATCTCCCTGTCCCACTCACAGCATGCACACTGTATGGGTATGTCAAACTTCTGAGTATATCCAGGCTGATGACTATTAATTAAGATATGATACAACAAACAACAGTAGACAGATTTACTAACAGTAAATTGTGGAAATATTTCTGGACCACTTTATTTTATAGATTTAGAAATATCCCATGGAAGTTGAAACAATGCTTCTTGTTCATGGAGACTCTCACCTCACAGCAAGAAGGTCCTGTGTTCGATTCCTGGCAAGTTTTCTTTTTTGTGTAGAGTTTGCATGTTCTCTTCTTGTAAAAGTAAAAAGTAAATAAAGTAGTGTTTCTTTATGATAGACTGGGTGGTCAGTGGTGCGTTCATTGACCCCACACATAGTTTCACTCACAGTTGAAGATAGATGGCAGGGAATGCATTTCACTTAACATTGCTCTTAAAGGCCACTGCAGGTTTTCGAATAGGCTCTAGTAAAATGAAGCACAAATTCAGATGATTAAGTGTTAACCTTCAAAGACCAATTTAACCCCAAGTAAATCTATAAAGGCAAATACGTACAGCACATGGATGTACGTGAATATTTGACATGCTTTAGAAATGGTGACAAGTATAGATTCCACCTGTTCCACTGAATTATCAAAACACCATTCCGTTTATTGGAGCACTGACAAGGTTACATCACGGAAGCTTAAAGAAAATGCTATGTTACTTTCTGGAACATTCACATCATGTTTAAGGAACATGGACGTCCTTCCAACCCACTGGTGTCCACTACTGTGATATCTTGGAATGCTGTTGTATAGACTTCATCTAAGACACTTTTTAACCCGGTTACATGAAGACATTTGCAGTTTATTCACATTTTGGGTCTGGAGCTAATTCTATCTGCACTGGGCATGAGCTAATTGCAGGGCTAACATACACTGACACTATTCATTGGGAGTACACGTGAATTGGCTTCTTTTTTAGTTACTTTCAGACCACCCTGCCACCAGTCTTATTATCAGGACCTGGGCATGCACAACGCGGCTGTCAGAGACTCACGGCACACGGGACTACTCCGCTCCAGCTGCTCAAATCAGAGCAGAAATGGATGTGTGATTGCTCTTACCAGTTGAATTGTGCTCCTAAAGGAAGTCATGAATAGAAATATTAGGCTGAAAACAACGGTAGGTTTGTTCTCTCCCTAAAACAAAAGACAAAGGGAAAATGCTTAAATCCCAAATTGTGTTGGTGCCTGCATGTGCCCCCTGCAGCCGCTCATGTGAGGGTCCTTCTGTTGAGTGTACTGGTGCCAGCTCATCTCAGATCTGGCGCTCAGAGGGTGTGCAGACAGGTGCACAGGTGGGCGCCCACTACAGGTGTCCTAGGAGAATGGCACATGTCTCTCCTGGTACTAGTTCATTAAAACCCTCAACTGTTCCTTAGAATTCAGACCACAGTGGTCCACACCAATCAGACTGTGATTTACAGGATTTACACCACAGCCCTCTCTTGGTGGTGGGGGAGAGTGTAGAATACCCCCCATCCCCTTCAGAACAACAGTGTTAGCCAATCAGGGCCTATGGGGCAGTGCCAAGCCACAGAGCCCTCTCCTGTTGGCAGCAGTCCCTGTGGCGGTTCTGATCCCAGCTCAGTGTCAGCAGCACGTCACCCATGGCCCGCAGTAATCGAGGTTACATCCAGGCAACACCTCCATTAATAATTAAAACGAAGTGACTTGGCCAGCGCCCTGGGGTCTAATAACACTGTGTATTAGGTAATCTATCCACTGCTGAAGTCTGTGTCAGAGCAAAGAGGAGACAAGAGTAGAGGTAACAAGGTTGCAAGGGCAAACACGAAAAGGTCCAAATGAGTAAAAGTGATGTGTAATATACAATACAATCTTTATGACAAAACATCCTAATACTTAACATAGCAGTTTGTGTAACATAGAATGACCTTGAGCACTCTGAAACTCGAGTGGAAACTCAACCCCTTTTATAAGCAGTCATTAAAAGCACTGAGCTGATTTCTTCACAACAGCCCTGTGTGTGTGTGGCAGAAGTCAACTACAAGACCTGCTTGGCCCTCAGAGTCAGAGCGGTGTATTGTGTGGCCCTCAGAGTCAGTGCGGTGTGGTCCTCAGAGTCAGTGTGGTGTGGGTGGCCCTCAGAGTCAGAGCGGTGTGTGGTGTGGCCCTCAGAGTCAGTGCTGTGTGGTCCTCAGAGTTAGTGTGGTGTGGGTGGCCCTCAGAGTCAGAGCGGTGTGGCCCTCAGACTCAGTGCGGTGTGGTCCTCAGAGTCAGTGGGGTGTGGGTGGCCCTCAGACTCAGTGTGGTGTGGCCCTCAGAGTCAGTGCGGTGTGGCCCTCAGAGTTAGTGTGGTGTGGGTGGCCCTCAGAGTCAGTGCAGTGTGGCCCTCAGAGTCAGTGTGGTGTGGGTGGCCCTCAGAGTCAGAGCGGTGTGGCCCTCAGAGTCAGTGCG
>JAVQKG010265056.1:0-12345 GCA_036025885.1 Hypseleotris bucephala
AGAGATTTGTTGAACTCTGTTTGTGCCTCCCTGTATCAGCGGCTTCATCAGAGAGATCATTTTCAGGCCTCAGACGACTAAAAACCTGGACCCGAAGTACCATGAGCCAAAAGAGGTTAACACATCTGGCTCTAATGCACACAGACGGTGACATTCTGGACAAGCTGGATATACCATCCCTCGTCAGGACCTTCATCAGCAACAACTCTGAACGGAAGGCTGTGTTTGGCGCACTCTAAATCAAGGTAAGACACTGTTTTAAATAGCTTATTTTATAACGACTTTATAACTTTTTATTGTGGGTTGTTTATTTAGAATTCTTTTGTGTTGTTTTTCTGTAGTCCCATATTTTCTTTGGCAAAAAGTGGCCGGCAACGGCGCATGTGTTAGCACCAAGGACAGCTCCGTGCAGACCCACCCTGAAAGCTGAGCTGCACACCTTTCAAGTTAACCCGATGATGCAAAAGACTGCCATTTCTCTAGTAATAAATGGGTTAGTTATGTGTGTTGAGGAGGTCAAACATGTTCCTGTAGCTATGTCCACCTTGAATGTTGTTTTTACCTGTGAAGTTTGAGCCTGGCCTTCTGTTTGTCTAGTCTGTTTCCAGTGTTGTTCTTTATTAATAATAAATAAATAATAAACTGAATGGAAAAGTCCTGTCTTCAGCTCTTACGTCTGTATCCACTTAGTTTACTCTTTTGCAGATTTCAAATAATCGCAAATGTCGGGCCTTCTGTGCGTAAAGGCTGTGTGTGTAGTGTAGCCAACAGGCAACGTTAATAAATAAATGTTAAATAAATGTATTCTGTTAATTAATTTAAATAGCAGCAGTACAACTGTGCCAGTAATATTTGCGTACAGTATGTGAAAATCGTCATTGCATAATGTGTCACGTCAGAAATTCGGTAACAGCCCTCAGCCCCCCCTGTCCAAACTGACTTCCCGTGCGCCTGGACATTACACAAAGACCAGGTAAATGTTGGTACTGAAACATCAAAATGAGCTGCCTTGGTGGAGGTCTGTGGTTATGGTGTCCTAATAAAGCGAGACACTTTTCAGTGCCTTTGATACTTCCTCCTCCTAACCTCCAAACCTTCACGTTGTTTTCTCCTTTTTGTCCATGCTTATTTTCCCTCTGCTGAGCAATCTTTTTTTCTTTTCTTTTTGGTCTTTTTGTGGTTGCTTGGAAGGAGGGAGGGGTGCACCAGTGGGCTACCTCTTATTTCCAATCCTGAGCTGGGTACTTAAAATATTTAGCTGTCTCGAGCGCATGTTAATGTAACTTGTGTCTGCAGCTAGTGTTAGGGGGAAGCAGTGCAATACTTTTTCTGAACCGGTGCACATTATTTGAGACACACAGACTCAGACATTAGAGTTACGTATAGATGCATACCAAAGAGTAAAGATGATTTATCTTAGACAGATATCATTTCTGTTTCAACAATCGGCCCTAACTATGTGGCAGGAGAGTGTTAAACTAGGCTATACAGTATATTATGTCCTACATGACAAATTAGTGGCAGGGCAGTCACAAAAGACACAACAACTTTCACTTCTTATTCACACATGAACCTCTTTGGACAATGGAATGAAGCTTGTAGAGAACCTGCAGTAATACAAGAAAAACATGCAGACTCCACCAATTTCCAATGCTGATGCAGGGTACCTAAATAATTAGTTGTCTAGCACTAGGTTTAGGGGGAATCAGTGGAGTGCATTTCCTTAACACACACACTCACATTCACGGAAAGAAAGAGGGAAAAAATGGGACTGCCAAAAGACTGGCAGGGGTAAGGAAAGATGTTCAGAGATGATAGAAGATGAATAAAGCGGGAGTGAAAATGTTTCGGCGGTAATGGAGTTTGCCATCTTGTTGTAGCCGCTGGCTGTTGCCGTGGCAGTGGCAGACAGATGGATCATGAATACTGTCTAGACAAAGTGCAGCCTGACGCCCTGCATCTCACTCCCGTGCCTCCTTTTGCTCTATTTTTTCCTCATAATTGGAATAAACAGAAGCTGCCAATTGTGGCTCGTATGTAGCAGACTGAGCCTAAGACTGGTTTAATGTCTCTAGTTTTGTCCTGGATTATGCCTTGGTCCCAGACACAGACACAGAGGGGACTTGGCATTTTAAACCAAGTTCACTCAACCATAACTTTACTGGATCTGTTGTTATTCTGTAAAAGGCAAAGCTGTTTTTTATATGATCATCATTACCTCTGCCAAGGAGATATTGTTTTCAGTAGCATTTGTCTGTTTGTCTGTTATCAAGTTTGAGGAAAAATGAATAAGGATAAAATTTTCAGGGAAGATCACAAATGACACAGGGAAAAATTTATTATATTTTGGGATTGGCACCAGGTCACACAAATGCTACCAAAAACATTACCTACCGGGTGGAGACAAAAACTGGCGTTAGTCTTTGTGTTGCATATCCATCACCTGATTAGAAAATTGCAATGTTAACCTGTCGTCTAAAATCCTTACTAAATATTCCCCAAACACACTAATAATGTTACAGCCATGAATGATTTTACCAGTTCATTTCTGTACCTGCTAGTTTGTCATGTGTTATATTTAGGTTTGTTATATTATGTTAAAGTATGAACTCAGGTAAATGAAAGCCATAGACGCCCTCCACATTAGCACATGTTTGAGAGAAAGTAAAAGTCTTTCTTGAAGCGATTATAGCTTTTACTGCGGCAGACATGTTGACGGTTTATGAAGCAGATGCACAGGTCATAAATAACCTCAATAATGACTGTGTGCCTGTTTAATACCTAGGTTGCTAGGCTCTCGTAGTGATTCAGACAGGCTCAGTGGAAAGGCGTAGTGGGACACTAAAACCGAATGGTGCCGTCGTTAATTATATTAATTGCTTCTGAGTGTTTTTCTGCTTTGTTAAATCTCCAAATGTGCCGCAAACACTTATCAAGTTCCACAAAATCACTTGTATTTCATGCCAATGTAAAGCTGTTAACACCAAGGCCATGTTGCACTGTATAATATTTAATTGTGACAAAGCTCAAGACCAGAAAAAGGCATGTCAAATATGAATAAGTCTATATGGAGGTTTATATTCAGTTTTTGTAAATGAATAAATGTTTTTATCCAATTAGAAGACCCCAGTTGTGTGTACATATATTATGCAAATTCATGTTGCCAGGCTTAAAACATTATTTATTACATTTGTTTGTCAACTTTGGTCTGTGTTCAGGGAAGAAGGTTATGGAGATTATTTTTCACTTATATTTTATTATATTATGGGTATTGGCTGACAAAAGTCTATATCAAGAACTGTGGGCCTTAGATGGGGAGGATTCTGGATAATGAGTTTGTGATCTTCAAAAGAGTAATATCCATCATTTAACCCTTGAAGACGGGCTATATTTTTAGGAGCATTATTTATTTATTTTCAAGGGGTGGACGCTACATTGGTGCTTTTTCCAAAAAATTTAGACTTGCTTGGAGCTCCCCTTGTTAGGCTCAGCTAAAGTGTGAGGAGGGGACAGAGCAAGAGACTAGAGAGAGAACTTAGGATCGATGGTCAACTCTAGCTTAGCCATTGATCCCAGTCCGGAGTGAACTGCACTTCAATAGCAGTCTAGCAAGCCTTGAGGCGCGCTGATTGATTCGGTTTGTGAGATTCATACGTCTGTGAAGGCTCATTATTGACTGCTCCTCTATGGCAGACAGTCTAAGTGCCGTCTACACCGCCTGCCTGTTGTCAACCTCTCATAGCCTTAACACATTTTTCTTGATGCTGTTGATTTTTATTGTTACTTTGAGACATACCATTTCTGTGAAAAAACATCTGAAGGTCACAGTGTCTTAGCAGTGGAGGCTAGATTTGTGGAAGGGGTGAAGACTGTCTTGAGCCAAACTATTTAAAGTTAGAGGGGTTAGGAGCAGCAACTCTGTGCCTTAAGTGGGTACACCCTGGACAACAGCTAGAGTTGCATGGCAGACTGTATGACAGACATAAATTCACCATCAATTTATTCATTCCTTATTATTATTATTATTATCTAGTGCATGTAAATCTTTGGACCATGGGAATAATAATGCTAATAAAACCAATAATGCATAAGATTTATATTCTCTTAACAATGCCTCATGGCTTCCTCAAATCACTTTCATCAATTTGATCTTATTAACCCTCTGTGGACCCTAAATCACACTGCACGTTCGTTATCCGGGGGACCCAATTGGGGGGACCCCTCTGAAACATCCTAAAAATAACATATTTAATTATTTTTTCTTTTCACTTTTAATGCTCAAATCTTTGCATCAGCTTCATATGTAATGGTAAATGCTGAATTTGAATTCAAAAACACAAAAATGCATATTTTAACTGTATAAACTATAAATATAGACCTTAATCTGCATAAAATGTGCCCTACAATCTACTTCTAGTATGTTAGACATTAATCAGCTGTTGAGTCTGCTCCTCAAGTGATCCCCCTTCACTCAGCAGAAGTACAGACCCTACCTGTGAAATTTGTATTATATAGTTTTTTCCCTATAAAAACTCAAAATATGTCTCCGGCTTGTGTTCTAATGATAAATACTAAATTTGTATCAATATTATGAACATTTTTGACATGATACATTATGATAATTAATGCGAATTATTTTGTAATATTCTAAAATCCTTTGACTTCAAAGATTTGAAAATTTTACCCTCAAAATATATGACAAAATCTCCAATCCACACAAAACATGGGTAACGAACGTGCAGTGTTGTTTTCCCTCTGAAACTGGGGGTGTCGTAATAAATTAAAATGGAATCTTTAATTTTGACTCGATTCAGGAGTCCTCTCCAAACCTCAAGTCTGTATCATTATCACAGGAAAACTAATTGACGTTTAAAATAGGAAAAAATGCTCTAGACCCAAGAGGGTTAAAAAACTTTTTTTAACACATCTTGACTGACTCATAGTGCAACAAAAAGACTCTGTCGTAATGGCTCGTGTGATAGAAAACAGAAATAAACTTGGTAGGAAATGAGAAACTTTCAGAATAAAGATGTAATTCTTGCCAGCCTTTGATGGAGCTGCCCATTGTAGTGTGGTGCTGAAATCTTATACTGTGCACCCAGCTTGTTTCCTTCTCTCAAATACTTGTGCCATATGGTGAGACTTTGTACGTTTGAAGGAATACTTTACATTTGCCAGCATGTTAGCACTCTTCACTGCAGGTGTAGGGACCCTAATTGTTTTTCGTTTTGCTTCTTTGAGCCTTTGAAATCCTGTAATGTGAACCCTGTCGCCCGAGCCTCTGGTCTTACAGAATCAAGCTAAAAAAGTGTGACCAGCGCGACTCTGCTCAGATGTAGGCCTTTGTAGTTGTATGGTCTTTGATATTTGGCAAGTTCTTAGAGCCGAGGAGACAGGCTGCATAGGTAGAACGGAGCAATTAGCTGACTCACAGCGGGAGAAAGATTAAACCATTTAAGACTTTTTTTTTTACATAGGGACATATTTTAATTAGCTTCTCTCAAGAAACATGTTAGCATAGATAACAAGCAATGAAGGAACTGTACAGTTTAGATAAATACCGTATCTAATTGTGATTTTAATGACAAAAAGTGTGATTATGATTTGGTATGTGATATATTTGAAAAAAAAAAGATGTGGGTCACTGCACATTGGAGCACACTTTAAACCTCTAGAAGCATTGACACTTGAAATAAAGCAACAATATTTTTTACATATATTTTGAATATTATATTGGCTAAAAAACTGCAGCCATTGCGATTTGGTAGTTCGAAGTGAGTCTCGTGCCTCACATTGAATCATTTTCTGTTTTGTTGTGTGTCTGCTTTTAGGGTATAATGTAATCTGAAATCAGTCATTCTCCCCTTGAAATTCAACTTAGATGATCAGGTAACAGCTACTGCTTTGGTTATAGAAAGATTATAATGCTGCGTGCTACTCTCCCCAATTGTCCCCCCAAAACTTCAAACTTGTCTGACTATTATAAAAATACAGTATTGTGATTAGACATGGAGTAACTAGCCATCTAACCAACCAGCCTCTCCTTAACTTAACCTAGCAGTGTTAATGATTTTCAAAAATAGTCAAAACCAAACATTAAATCAGTTAAAGAAAATACTATGCAGAAAACAGAAGAAGTAATAATGTTTTTGTGAAACTCTTTTCCATGTTTGAAGAAGGCGATATTGAAGATGACTGAAGAAGTAGAATAATTAATATTAAATGAGGACCTTGAGTGTAAGTGTGTGTAGTCGATCAGTTCTTCTGTGATGTATAAGCACTCACTGTTGAATGTTGAAGAGCAGATGAGGCCACTCTGCTGCCTTTGGCCGTTTGTGTTCAACCACCCATTACAGCAGGCTGTGAGTACAGTCAGCATTTTTAAACATCTTAACAATCAATATGCACATTAGGCATTCAGTTTATAGAGGCCAGATCATGAATAGATATTGAGTAGATCTGCATTCTTCCATAAAGTCTGACAACAATGAATCAAACCCATGTCATTGTTAATATGTCACAACAATGCAGCCTTTAAAATGCTAATGTAGTTTGATGTGTGCTAGCTCAACAATCCAAATGATCCAGTTTAAAACATCTTAAAGCAGAGAGCAAATGAGACCAAATCATCCAGGTTTAAAGACAATTTATGTTCAGTAAATCTTTTTATTTGACAACTTAAACTTGCCATGTGTTTTAAATTCAAACTTTGGACTGGTTCTGGTGAAAAGCCTCAAATTGGCCAGAACAATCCTGAGTTAAAAAACAAGACCCTTCCTCGAAGGAGGGCTGTAACTTGTCTTCCCAGAATCCAGAATCTCTCTGGCATATGTCCCAGTGAGCGACCTCCATTCAAAATCAACACGACTTACTCTGCATTCTGCTCTAATAACACATTTATAGTCTTGCTCCAATCAAGCAGCAAAATGCTATTCTTATTACAATAGAAATTGTCACTGTTCCCACATTTCCATGGTTTTAGAAATGACTTAGCCAGATGGCCTTACGTGGCAGCAACTCAAAAAAAGTTCACATGAAAAACTAGCTTACTTTTTTGGAAAATATGTCACAATGAATCTGTACCAAATATAAAATGCATACAATAAACAAACCTTTTGTATATTTTAAATAAAAAAATGTGTGAATTCTTGTTTACTAATAGTATTCATGTAAAATAGCCGCAATTACCACAATGAAGTTGAGTTCACCTAGGCTCCCACCTGCATTTGAGTCAGCAGCTGTTGGATGCACTGATTCCCCAGAAGCTAAAGTCACGTCAGGCTCGGTCAGGCTGTGTGTCCACTATAGTAAAGAAGCGTGGGCGGTCATAAAACCAAACTGTTGTGCATTATTAGGCTATTTAGTGCTCCATTTGTGGTTTTATGGCTGATGCGATGCTCTCAGGAAATGAGTTTGAAAATGCTTTGTTGGCGTGGAGGGGATTATGAGATAGAGGTCCCAGAAATAGTTGTGCTGCACAGTGGGGCACTGGAAGTCAGTGATTACTAATTTTGATCATTTTACCATGTGTTGGTCTTGGTCTAACAGCAGCATTATTGCTTATTATTTTGTTGTGCTTTGTTGAACTATTAAAATCTTCTTGTCTTATATAACATTTTTAGTTATAGGTTATGACATATCACATCATTCCTAAAAATTCTCAGTTTAAGAATACAAATAGTATTTCTGCAGGAATGCTACTACGTAATGATCAACAGAGCAAGCAAATGTAGTTATGATTAGGAAACTAATGTATGCATTAGTAATAGCCGCCTGGCTAAATTTGGTGCATTTACAGAAATGTTTATTTATATACACTGTCCCTATTAAATAAACAAATAAATGAAATCTAATTCACACTAAGTAATATTTTTTTCCATTTAGTTTCTTAATAAGTATATTATTAGCCGACTATTAGTTGTTGCAGGTTGCTGTAACCTATGCCAGCAACTATGAGCTTTAGGCGGCTGCTTACTGTTTTAGGCTGATTCTAGTCCATACAAAGTATTTCAATCTCCATAATGTTCTTAATCTTATCTCAATTGTACCAGCTTTATTTTTCTATATTACCTAAAGCATGTCTATATTAACGGAGTTTTTATTTCTCACTTATTTAGACCTTCTACTGACAATAATGAAATATGGATTAAGTCAATAGCTTAGGTATAGTTTGGACCCTGATAATTAGCATGAACATTTCTATTGCTGTGTGGCCATATAACAACCTAATTATAGCAAAATGTATGTGCTTGTATTTAGAACAACTTTTATAAAGTATAATGGAAGTTTTTAGAATAGTTTTGATGAATGAACACTCAGTTTTGTCTTGTGCTGCGTAGAGTACATTTGTACATCTGTGTGGGCAAATGGCAAGGGGGTGTAATTGAGTTACTGTCAGAAATATCAATTGTTCAATTTCTCATGTGTCACAGGCTGAGATGTGAGTGGAGACTATTCACAAGTGTCAATAAAAAGAAAAACAGCACAATATGTATTTTTAATATGTATCTGTTTTATTTACTTCCCAAGAGCGTATAACTTTGCTGAGTTGTGTGTGTTTATATGCACAAGAGTAAATTGAGCTGTTACACTAATCTGCCTAATAATAAGCTATGGAAATCCAGCTTTCTCTTTAACATGCAAACACAAGATAGCAAAACTAGCCACCAGGCAAATGATACATTTTGATAAAAAAATTGGTTACCAAACATCTGACTTATTCTGCTGTTTTTGCAATGAACCATTTTAACCAGGCATGTTATTGTGATTAACATACATTAAAACGACTGTCCGCATAGCTATTAACTGAGTTTTAAAACTCACATTTCTCTAACTTCTCAAACAATTATACTTGGCATTTTCAAGTAACTGCTGAGCCACTTAGTTCTCTATTGCTTCCTTTAAATGAATTCTGCATCCCATTAATACAAAAAAGTGATGAAAAAAAACAAATGAAGGCTGATTCATAATGAGACCCGCTGTATGACAGATTACTGTACATATCTTAAAGTTTTCTATTATGCAGTAGCAGCTCTTATATTTCCTTTTTCTGACTTTGAAAGGAAGCATCCTCTATAAGCCTCTCCTTATCATATCTCACACCTATCCAAAAATGTGGTCAAATCAATTCACTACAATGTCAGCTTAAGCTACGCTCAAAATAGTGTTTTTTTAAGTTTTCCTTAGATTTTTTTTCTGTCATGCAGTAGAACATTGTATCAGACCAAATCCATGTGTATGTATGAACACACCTTTATCCAGTTAACCGACTACAAACTTGTTGTAGTCTGTTAAATAACACTCCCTCTGAATTGCTTGTGACAATGTTTAGTTCAAAGATTGACTGAGATTTACAAATGCAATGTTTATGGGATGCACTAAAAAGATTTGTTGGTGGGTTCATTTGCCTGTTAGCAAGATTCATTTACTCACTTACTTGCTTATTATCAAGTGGCCACAAACTTAGTGAGATCTACACAGTATCAAAGTGCTTGCAGTGTTTTGCCAGGTTTTATGAAGGTCATCCCTGGCCCTGACCCCAAATGCACATAGGACCCAAAGCCCTAATTAACTTCTACTGGTGTACTGTCAAGGGCACACATTTAGATGAAAAGCAAGCACAGGAGCAACAGAAGCCTCATTTCATATTGGGTGGATAATTGTACAAGCTTTACTATAGCATTAATAATACCTCATTCATACCAACCCAATTTCTTTAAAAATACATATATTAGCAAAGAATAAGCCATATTTCTTTCTCTCAAGGCAGTAGTAACTTGCTTCAATATTCTTTTACTATTTGAAGGTCAGGTCACAGTGTAGTTGGTCAGAGTGGCTCCAATGACCTACACTGGCTGGGATGTTTCTTACTGTTCAGAATTCCATCTATTTCTTTCTTTAGTGCTTTAGTTTTTGTATTTCTCCATCTCTGCAGTGTGCTGGGTACCTCTGTGGACTGCCAAAAGAGCTCCATTGGACATTACGGCGGGATAACTGTTTCCAGCACAGTAAATTTACTCACAGCTGAACCCACAAGTCCATTTTGACTTTTTGTAGTGTTAAGCCGCACTGGAAGCAGTCGTAATGAGTTATTGGGGTAATTAGTTTTTATGCTCACCTGAGTGCAGACCTCCGAATTTAATAGCTGGATTAAGACCGCACTTTAATGCCCACGTGCGACTTGTATTTCCCTGGGCCTCCTTTTCCCAGTCCACTGTGATTATGATATCCTGAGTCCGGGCCAAGTAAGAGTGAACTAAGGTGTTGTACTACTGTTAATTTATTAGCTTTATAAATCTAATATAGGGCTTAAATTACATTAAGTCGGCTGCTATTTGTCCCCTTACACTTCTCGTAGGTCAGTGGTTTAAGTCGTGAATCATCTTACTGATACTGCATTGTTGGTTGGAATGTCTTTTATAAGTGAAATTCAACCTTTTTGAGTAAGGTCAGTGTGGAGTGTGTTCAGTGTACTTTAAACTGCTTTTGTTAATGTTCTTGTTTAATGTTACTTTCCTGGAAATGTAAGTTCAGTATATGTGCACAATGGGACATTTAGATGTAGACTTTCTTTGCTCCAGTGAGAGACCGTAGAAGGAGTATGTTTTTCACTCCAGATTTCTTCCTACTATTTTATCCCGCACAATGCACAGAAACTTATACAACCTTTAACAGTTCCAGAGTCTAACTCTTGAATCAGTTTTTCATGTAACACCTTCTATAAATTCCTTCCTTGTTATCCATGTAAAGTGAATATGCTGCCATTTTGATACCAATTTGTACATTGATTCAGTCCTAATTATTAAATACTAGAAAATACCCTTTTGTATAGGCTGTTTTGTTTGCCTTTGTTACTTTTTAACCTAATGATTATATACCGATTGTATATATCAATATACCATGGTATTGTATTTATATGTCAACTAGGTTAAATTGATGGGAACAACAACTAACTTTTTTGGGTTCAGGATCAATCATGTTTGAGACATACAGTTTCTACATACATAGAAGTGTGGACTCTTTAAACCTTGAAGAAGACAACATGCCTCATACGCATTGCTGCTTCCTTCAGACCTTATATGACAGATATGGTGGACTTCTCGTGTTGAGTATCTGGGAGGGTGTTTGCAGCATGACTGATGCGGACTGTGGAGTGGCAGCGTTCCTGCTCCCAGCAGCACACACCATGCATAATACATGTGCTGGAGGGACAGCAGAGGCCGCCACAGAGGCCAGTTTATCATTTCTTCTTAATGAAGCAGGTGGAGCTGCACCACAGGAACCAGGCTGCTGTTTACATCTGGCATGTGGCTGGATTTAGAGCATGGGTCCCTCGTAACCCTGGATCTCCTCAGAGCTCTGTGCCAGTTTGACCCTTCTGCAGGTTTTACTGGTCAGATTTATTCACAAGGTGCTGAGAGCTGTGGTGTACGGGGGTAATGCAATGTAGTGATGCCATGTGAAGTACTTCCCCTAAGAGCCAGGGCATTAGCTGGTGCTGGAGGCAAAAAATTGCAAGGAAGAGGCTTTCATTTACTTTTACTGGGCTGGTGCTGGAGTAAGAAAGTGGCCAGGATGTGTGACGACCTGAGGATATCACTGTAATAGTTATTTATGATACAAGCCTTACTTTAAGGCACATGGATGGAGGCTTCAGACTTGGAGAATGGAAACTGGTGACCTTAAGGATCTCTACAGCCTCTGAAGCAGCTACCTCATCCAGTCGCCATTTCAGTCCACATTCTTTCTGACTGTTTTTATATATTATATTAATTGTCAATGACATTAGCATTTGCTGCCATGGATGAGTTGTATAAATAGCTTGTTGTCTAAATGTATGTATTGTTTATGCTCAGCCAAGCAGAAAAGGCGAGGCACAAACACAAAGGAACCAGTGTTGAAAGCAAACAGCAGGCTGTATAAACTCTATTCAACTGAATCAACTGAGCATTGATTGGGAATTTAGCAATTACATTAAGCTTTTGCCACTTAAACAAAAATATAAACTTTACCGGCTTCATACTTGATGCTTCACATACATTATAGACTACTTTTATGGTCTTTTGTCACCCCTCTGTGTACAGCATGTTGCAGTTCCAGCCGTTTAACTCCAGGCCTTACTCTAAAGAAAATAACATGGGTTTTTATATCAATGTTAACAGTTTAAATTCCATTCTATAGCTCAATTTCACCCTCCCTTACATAGTTAGAAATGGATAGAATGATGAAACCTGAATGTAATGCTCAGGTTTGATACTGAAAGATGGACAAATGCCAATGCTCTGCTGAGAACACTATATTATATTATATTATATTATATTATATTATATTATATTATATTATATT
>JAVQKG010265079.1:0-13814 GCA_036025885.1 Hypseleotris bucephala
CACAATGTTATCTATTGTCAGTGCCTTGAAACAATACTGTATTTATAGAAAGGTTAATTTAGAATAATGCTAAAAAAAAGAACCAGAAAATGAACAACTCCATGCCTTATGTCAACGTCAATTAATAAAGCACACACAGACATAGCAACATGTACAGAAAGCATTAACGCCTTTTCATTGTAGTGCATTAAAATACATTTTGTCAACCCAGGCCAAAATATAAAGATTTTAATTTGTAACATAGACATTTAGCAGTTTTAAATAAACGTAAATGAACTGTAAAACGACACCAATTTGTGTTTTGTTGCTCAAGAGGTAAAACAGTATGCTTTCAAGACATCTTTCCCATCATTGCCCTCAACTGAACCGACGATGCTGGAGTAGTCACAGGCAGCATGGGTGAACCCTCTAGAAAATGTAATATTAAGAAGATATCACTCAAATGTGCAAGTATAGTTAATGAATTAGGGATTAAGGATGTAGTTTATAAGTTTCCTAATATGAGAAAATATAAAAAGCAACAAATAAAATGGCTTAAAATTAAATATCTGACCCTGTTCTATGATGTAAAGTCGGTTGTCTCTATTCTGTAGAGGCCAGGGGACGAACTAAAGTAAAACTCAACTCCTATTGGTAAAAGTGGTAACCCACATAGTCTGATCTGATATTGCTGTAGAGGCCAGCGAAGAGGCTAAAGTAAAGAAATATATTATGACAGATTGCATACTTTACATAATAGAAAAGGGTCAGATAAAGCATATTTTGGGGGGAAACGTACAGACTACACCTTAAAATACAATGTAATCTAAAATACCTGGACATTGAGTGAGACCCTCCCAGTAAATGATAGCGGCCTTCTAAAGTTAGCCCACGATTTCTGTCATTCTTCCAGGTAAACACTCGCATGGAGAGGTCTCGAGAGGCAGTCACAACTCTGAAACTGTCCTGTAAATGCCAGTTTGGGAAAAATTGAAATATGGTAAAAATTATTTTCTGGTTATTTTTTGCAATTAAAATGAAGACAAAAACATACCACACAAATTGCAGAAATGGGCATAGTGTGATCTGAAAAACTATGAAGAAGATCTCCATTGAGTGAGTAGACATAAAGCTGTTGACTTGATGCCAACACAATGCAGTTGCTATCTTTGGCCTTTAGGAGGAGCTGTGAGAAGCTGATGTTAGGCAAAATAAAGGACTTCACCTGATTGACTACAAAGAAGAAAAAACTCTTATTATAAGAAAAGTCAATATTAAAACACTAATCTGAATGCTTACCTTGGATTTCTGTTTTGTACATGGACTTTTTAATACTGATGTCAAATACAGTAAGAGCGTTGTTGAGATCAGTCCCATTGTGAACAATAGCTAGTCTGCCCGGCTGTGTTGGTATGAACACTGCGGCTCGACACCCACCAACTGGTAAAGACTGACACAAAGGCCCCTCATCCCAAGACTCTGAAGTTAAACTCTCTGTGTACATGACCTTTAAGGACAATAACGGAAAACAAACAAGTAGGGTCTTAAATTCCATTAGTTCATTTACTGCTGCATTTACTTCGCATTATTTAAGCTGGTCTACTTTATTATATGCTAGCTTTATTTTATATTAATCAACAGCAGTACTTTTTAGGTTAAAATATATTTTACTGTCAACTTCTCGTGACATGTTTTGTTACTAAATCGATTTTACCCTTGTTAGTTACACACTTCCACTTCCCTTCGCAGCACTAATCTAGTCTAATTCGATTAATTGTTCAGCTGTGCATGGTTTCTATTCTGTCGACTACTACTAAAAGATTACGTTTATTAGAGTAGAAGGGAGAAGTATTGTACATACCTTAGCACAAAGATCATCGTCTTTGGTCCCAGCTGCAAGCCACTTTTTGTCAGGGGAAATTAGGAGAGTGGTGACTTGAAATGTGTCACAAACCATTTGAGTAGATCTTTTAGCCAAGTCCAAACCAGCTAATGTAATCACAGATCCTAGACGTCCTCCCACCTGAAACAAATGACAAAGGAAATTTATTTTTCAAAAAACGCACACAATAAACGAATACATTTATCAGAAAATGAAAGGTGGTCTACACTCAAAAAACAGTTGTCGTCGATGGTGTATTGAAGTAAAGTGCAGTGTGAAAATCCAGTAGAAAACGTGGCCATCTGCTGCCCGCTCTGACCGTCCCAGCTCGTGATGAGGCCAGTGGAGTCAGCGGTGATCACTCGGTTATGTTGTTGATCAGTTATCATGTCTGTCAATGCACTCTGCACAGGGCTGCTCCACAGTAGTTCACCCTGTTGGCAGAATTTCACAGATTATTGTACTTTAATAACCCATATAGTGAGTTGGGCTAATAGGACTAATATAGTACATTAGTGGAAAAAAATTGTTGGATTTATAGTGCAATAACTAGAGGATTTAGAAAATATATCTAATTGTGATTTTAACAAAGCACCTTTTGTAAGAACTAACAATTGAAAGAATAAATATTAACTGCTAAACCTCCACAAGATTCACGTGCCTTTCAGAACATGTTTGTGGAGTTTAAACCAAAAACCAAACAAGATATTATATTGCCTAAAGAATTGCAGCCTTTGCGATTTGCTAATTGTGACCACTAAAATTGCTATTTCAATTTGATTGCAATTAACTGTGCAGCCCTACATGAATGTGTGGATGACCATAATAAGATAAGTGGACTGACATTTTGGACACTCCACGCCCGCACTGTCCCGTCGGTTGAGGCGCTGCAGACTGTTGCATTACTGCTCTCGAATTCTGCAGCATCTGATGAACCTCCATTCAGATATGCCAGCCCTATCACCCTGCCTGGTGAACAAAGAGCCTGTTAAACTTTAATATATGATCAGACTGGAGAGACAGGTGCAAAGCGTACCTGTGTGCCCCCTGAGACTTTTGCAGGTGTAACCTCCAGACCTTCCTTCGCTCATATTCTTCTCCAGATGAGACCGACGGAGGAAGTACCTCTTCCAGCACTGCGCCCCCTCTCCTCCCAGCCTGACGTTACAGAAGGTCCATCGCTGTAGAGACAACCTCCTGAATACAGAATCTGTTTATTAGACTATTTACTTATGCATAATATCCAGCGAGGGGCCCACTGGAGTTTGAATAGAGTCTAAACCAGGACTAAACAAGGTCTAAAGTAAGCCTAGTGTTTGATGATTCACCAGGACTAAACAGGGTTTTGACCAAAACTAAATCAGGACTAATTCACCTCTAGATTACAACTAAGCAAGCCTTATTTGCACAATAATGAGCCTAAACCAGGAATAAGACGGGTCTAAAGTAGGACTTATAGGTCAAAACCAGGACTAAACAAGGACTAAGAAAATAGTAACAATTACATAAAAGTGCTAAACCAGGCTGGAAATTTGAGTCCCATTTACTATGATCAATTCGGGGTCCTGAAGTTAAATACCGGGATCTAAACCAGGACTAAACAGGGTCCAGGTCTAAACCACATTTAGAAGAGGCTAATTACATCATGGACCCAATCAAATGGCTATATACGGTAGCTTCAGGGGCCCCATTTTAGTAACGCCTCTGGTTATCATCATGTTTACTATGGCACAAGCTCACCTCCACAACCACGGGGTCTCTGCAGCTTCATGCCAGTCCTAAAAAATACAAACTTAACTTCTGCAATATATATTAAAAACTAAAATTTTCTGTAATATTGCAAACAAGCTACTTCCGCAAATTAGACGCCCCTTACCACACACACTGCTGATGCACTGATTAGGTCTTCTTCTGTCAAAAACGTAAAGATGTGAATTAAACAATCTTTTATGAGGTATGTATCCATGTTAATGTCAACGAACACCGCTCAATTTCTTAATATACACGCCGGTAAAACGAAACCAACACCGCTGCACTGGGGCGAACTACGGAAATAATCAGAGGACAATCGTTTTTGGTATTCTGAGTGTAAACCTTTCAAACAGCCACTAGATGTCGTCCTTGTAAAGGATAGGAAAATAAGAGTGCGCAGAAACAATTAACAATTAACGTTTTAGAAGTGTTAAATTTGATTATTCGTCACCCGTATAGTTGAAGAGAATAGTATGCTACGTTAAAAAAAAAAAAAAACTTTTATTTGTTAGGCTAACTTTCCAAAAATTAAAAGAAAAAAGTTTTAAAAAATTCTAACTAGTAAAATTAATATTTATAAAAGTTATAACTTATTATAGTAGCCTGGTTTAACTGCTACAAAACAGGCTATTGTTTTATATAATACTATTAATTTATTTTTGACAAGCCTGACCCCAATAAGTCAAGGTGAATGTGTAGAATATCGGTGCACAGTGATTCAGTCCGGGCGAGATTCTTGAGCAGGGCCCCATGCTTGTCTCCTATGAACACGCCCCAGATAGATGAGCCAGATATATAGGCGAGACCTGCGGGTAGAAGAGGAACTGAGACATACAGATAACCGCGCTTCTCACAAGACCCCGGGGTTTCACCTGTGACACCCTCCCTCGCGATGACAAGAGGACCCACTAGACGCGGGCCGCACTCAAGGGGACAGGCTGTTTGGATGGTACAGTGACGGGCAAACTTCCACCGCGCGTATGTGAGTGTGGATTTAGCCTGTTCCGTGGACTTACCTGGGCTGGGATCGATCGGAGAATAAGCGAGTTACTCATCAGCTCAACAACACGGGGCCGCGATGAGTCGGAAAACTAGACGCTGGATTTTAAGAGTTTTACTTTGTCTAGGGATTGTTTATTTAAAAATTGGGTGAGTTTTGCCTTTTTTTGAACACTTTGTCTTTTGCTGGATGTTGTAGACTACTTATGTGACAATACAATAGGATCTTATAACTTTTGTGGGCACTTTGCATGTAAATGTTCAACTGCAATAGCCCGGGATAAAATAGGCTATGTGTTTATGTTTTCAAATAAACCCCATCCGTAAAAATGCCTTCTCGCTAAGAGCACACCTGCTTTCTGGAAAGTAGGGTAATAATAATGGTGCATTCTAGCTGTAGCCAATTACAAAACAACATGCCTTTTAATAACCTCCAAAATAAAATAATTGCAAGTGTTTTAAATGAGAGTTAATTAAATACTACAACAACAAAAAACTGGTGAAACAGGTGAAAAATCACATCCATCTTCCATTCACAGTGGCTTCTCATCGGTGGTGGCCCTAGGTGCGAGTATAATCTGTAACAAGATCCCCGGTTTGGCCCCTAGACAACGGATAATCTGCCAGAGTCGCCCCGATGCCATTATCGTCATCGGAGAGGGAGTCCAAATGGGCATCAACGAGTGTCAGTTTCAGTTCAAAACCGGTCGCTGGAACTGCTCTGCGCTTGGAGAGAGGACCGTCTTCGGCAAAGAGTTGAAAGTGGGTATGTTGCCTGTCTGTTAAAGTTTCAGCAGTTTTAGTGACCACTTTTTCTTTGTTGTGTACATTTTCTGCAACACGGAACTATTATAAATTGAACAAAACACTATAAAGCTTTTAAACATTAGTAAAGTTTGGTGCGTATGCGTAAATTGTGCACAGTATTTATCATATCTGCTCTCTTCACTCTAAAACTCCACACACAAGCAACATGCACTTAAAGGTGGTAGATTTATTTAACCAAAATTTATAATAATCAGTAGAAAATGTATACATCTATCTCATGATTGCAAAAACAAATTCAGACTTAATGCACTTTTTATCTGTAGTAAAACTGTCTTTACCTCACCTTATAACAAACCCTGCTGCCTCCCATAAAGAGCTAGTGTCATTTACATCAGGCCTAGTTTTGCTCCTGAGTTTTCATTGAGTGTGCCTTTCTGAGCCATGTATAAAAGGTTGATCTGAAGCCAGCACCGCTAACAAAGCTCCTGTGAATGTTGGCAGCTTCTCTTTTCAGCCCGCCACAGTCTCTAGAGACACATTTTCACTGGTCTTTATCCTGTCTAGTGATGGGTGCCGTGGCTCCCACTGTAAGGATGTAGATCTTACCACGGGTATAAGTTACAGTTTGGGAAAAGGGGAAAATCAGAAGTGACGATGCAAAATTAGAGAAACAAATTTTTATTGAGAGAAATTGTTAGCTAAAACAGATGCTGCAGATTGTTAACTATATTTGAGATTATAGAAGGTTTTTTTTTACATCTGGTGTAATAAGTGATTTCTATATATGTTACAAAACAGGACATAATAAACAATATAAAAGTGCTGAATAGATTTGAACACAATAGACTGTTTGAGGCCATCTTGCTGCTTCTCTCACTGTTTCTGAGAAAGGATTATTTCTTTGTGTATAGAAACAAAGCGTCAGTGTTTTAACAGTCTGTCCCGTTAAGTGTTTTTTAGCCCATCCGAGCCTTTAGTTTGCGTCTTTAAGTGAAAAGTTGAAGTGCGTGGTTTTGGACAGCCGTACCTAATAGATTGGTTTCACTGATCAGATTAGTGCAGAAGGCGAATACTCGTAAATGAACGCCATTGTTGGCGCTTGGGCCGGAGCTGTGCTTTGAGGAGCAATTGTTCTTAAACCGAAAAGAGGGTAACAACCAATGAATTGGCACCATCCTAGTGTATCATTGTAGAGCCGTTTTGTGTAGTGTTTTTTTACCTGAACTCTAAATGTGTGTTTACTTTTAACTTAACCAGACAAAGTTGATATTAAGGGGCTAAGGAGATGAAGGCAAAAACAAAAGTGCCTGTAGACTAATCACCTGGCACTCCTAGATCTAAGTCTCTCTTTTATACAGCTTCCACTTCTCATTACAAGGTTCTGAAGAATTCATACCTTCTTATGTGGTGAACCCATGCACTCACAACTGCAGGGGAAAAATTAACAGCAGTGTAGTCAAAATTCACTGACTTCACAGACACACCTTCATTTTTGGCACAGGGCCCACCGAGCCTATAAAAATGTCCACATAATTGATGCCCCAATATGATTTTTTTTTTCCAACAGCAGAAAGTACATATTCGAGATGTTTATCAGACAACATGGCAGGCCGTGGTGCTACAAGGAAGAAGCAATGATATTTGTTTTGAACCAACAGAGTCCGGAGGAGTTTATTTACACTTAGATATGAGAGATATTGTAATCTGACGTTTCTCTCTTTGCACAATAATGAATCAAAGATATAGCAAGAGATACAACTCCAGGAGGGATGCAACTGATGATTATTTTGCAAAGCCATTAATCTTTCAACTATTTTTTCAATTTATTAGTTAATCTGTTGATAGCGGAAAGTGCATTAAAAGGAGATCTTTACAAAGTTTGAACCAGGTGAAGCTAAAAGTATGCCACCTGAGGACTTCTGGATAGAGCATATTTACAGACAAATACGTTTTGGCCTAATTCCTGCTCTGTGTGGTTTGCAATATGTTTTAATATGAACAAATATATGTTTTAGAGTCTGTATTTCTAGTTAACAATTATAAAATTTGTTGACAATTATTTCAATAATCGATTAATCATGATTAATATGATTATTCTTTCAGCCCTAAACTCCACTCAGTAGTCTAACTGTTAATTGTGTTGCATTGATTTTATATGAAAATCTATGTAATTCATAAAGACTAAGTTTATTACCAGTATTTGACCAGCCCAAACATGGTGCCAGGATCCCTCTTCCAATGTAGCCAGTTTAACCTTTAGTTTTGCGTCATTATTTCCGTGTGTGTCAATGATTTGTAAGAGATAACAGCAAAGTGAATATTCTGATGTCAGTCCCTTATGAGCATACACAGAAAGTGCGCTGATCAATAACTCTTCCTTCTCGACAACCCTCTTATTCATTCTGCTTTGTTGACAAAACTGACAGCGGCCATTTTGGTTCAGAGGCGGGACAGTTTCCAGGTCAAATTTTGTACAGCTCAGATCTGTGCATACATACAGTTAATTATTAGTCCCTTGTTTATATTTTCTGTCATTTTCTGTTTGTCTTTGTGTATCTGACCTAATATTAGAATTACATGGAATCTTTGTCTCTTTTTTAGGTAGTAAAGAGGCTGCCTTTACCTATGCCATCATTGCGGCAGGAGTGGCCCATGCCGTCACAGCAGCGTGCACACAGGGTAATCTGAGTGACTGTAGTTGTGATAAAGAGAAGCAGGGTTTCTACAGTAAAGACCAGGGCTGGAAGTGGGGAGGCTGCTCCGCTGACATTAGCTACGGCCTGGGCTTCTCCAAAGTCTTCATCGACGCTCGGGAAGTCAAGCAGAATGCAAGGACACTCATGAACCTCCATAATAATGAGGTCGGGCGCAAGGTGAGCATTATGAACCATATGTAGTTATACATACATTAAAACTACTTTTGGCAAGACACTGGTTCCAAACAGAAACATATTGCATATGCTTACATAAATGACAGTTCACGAAATAATACAAAAAGCGCAAGTGTTTTGTTGCTTATATTAGTTCTAATTCTCATAAAAATCAGCTTATAACAACACACATTTGTAACACAGTTGTAGTCATCCACTGCTACAGAGCCCCAAAGACCTCCTGTCCAAGATTGAACAATGGTTTATCCAGCATCCAAAGTGAGGCCAGAATTAAGAAGCAGCTTTACCCGAGTTAACTTGCTTTCCTTTCTCTGTTGTTTTCTCCTGGTGCCAAACATCCTAATTCACACAACCAACACGTCCGTGTCCACAAAGGCTGAAAAGCCTTTTCACACTATGTCTTTCTGTGACTCTGATTCTAACTGCCTCAGTGTCAACCACTAGAACATGCAGGTTTTTACAGATGTACATGTTTTTACCTTCTCGAGGGTTTTCTCGTTGATGGGGTTTGTTTTAAACAGACTCTATCTCTTGTTAATGTAAATCCAAAGAAGTGACACTGAGCCTGATCAGTTCAAAGCTCTTTGGCCGAAGACATCCGGACAATGGCTGTCACAAGTGTTGGTCACAGAACAACTGATGGATACGCCATCTGAGCCAGACACCTTTTAAGAGACTTTTCCGGGAAAACAAGTTGTTTTGCAAATAGTTTTTTATTGCAGTTTGTATAATTGTATTCACCCATTCCAAAAAATACTGAATGTCTACTGTCTTAATACACTGAGAGGATTTTGTAACTTCCAAAATCCCCACCATTTACAAAAGTGAGAATACATTTGACCTTGTTGCCCATATAAATTCCATCTTTAGTCAGTGGCACTTCTCATTGTCATCGGTGCAGGGTTTAGTGATAATCCCAGTCACTCGACGCCTTGTACAGTCACTCTTGACATTTGTGTGTTGTGTGTGACTACATACACACAGTCTGAAATCTGAGACATTATTTTGGCTTCTGTGTGTACCGTATCACACTGCTATGTGGTGGGGCTGCATTTAATCCTAAACCATACAAATAGTCAGGATTTGACAGGCACGTTGCACTTTTGAGGGTTGAGTTAAAGTGCAATGCATTTAGACCAAGACTCCCTTACATATTTTACATACATATAGTTAGTGAGGTGACAATATCTTCAAGGGCATTTATCATTATCAATAATCTCAATCTTATTTGAGTGATGTTTTGACAGTGCTTCAATGTAAAGCTGTTTTGTTGTTTTCAGATTCTGGAGAAGAACATGCGACTGGAATGCAAGTGTCACGGCGTCTCAGGCTCATGTACCACCAAAACCTGCTGGACTACACTTCCCAAGTTCCGCGAGCTCGGCTACATTCTCAAGGAGAAATATGCCCATGCGGTTCACGTGGAACCGGTCAAAGCTAGCCGCAACAAGCGCCCAAAATTCCTCAAGATCAAAAAGCCTTATTCATACCGCAAACCTATGGATACAGACCTCGTGTACATAGACAAGTCGCCCAATTACTGTGAGGCCGACCCACTCACAGGGAGCCTTGGCACACAGGGAAGGGTGTGTAATAAGACAATGATGCAGCACATCAGCGGCTGTGACTTGATGTGCTGTGGACGGGGATACAACACACATCAATACTCACGTGTTTGGCAATGCAACTGCAAGTTTCTGTGGTGCTGCTACGTCAAGTGCAACACCTGCAGTGAGAGGACAGAGGTGTACACGTGCAAATGAAAGGAGTTTTGGGGAATATTTGTGCGGGCATTTGCTTTGAAACTGGAAAAAATGCTGGAGGACGGTTCATTTGTGCTGCAGAACTACTGAACTTTACCTAAAAGAGATGAGACGTCATGTTGGTTTGCACAGGAAGCTCTTTACCCATCCTTGTGGACATTTGCTGGGACAAAGCACCAGAAAGCAAGCAACAACTGTCATATGTGAAGCTATATGGACATGAACAATTATTATGCCATTTCAAATAAACTATAATGGACGTGATCCTGTAGTCACCTCCTCTGCACATATGACATAACACAGTTGGGATATTTAACAGACTGTATTTAGTAAAAATGAAAATTAATAATGTTAATTTATTCTATAAAACGAACTACTGATTTGTGGATGACTAAATGCTGGGAGATTTCTGGCCTATTTAAGCGATCTAAACTCTACACACTGGATTTGTTGTAGTTAAAAATAGTGTAGGCTACTTAAACTGACCTTCTGACCGTATCATGAGTTTGTCTTCCCACTGTTTGCTGCTATAGTCGAGACGCTGAGGTCGAAGGCTGTCCGCTCTACTGACCGTCTTCAATGAGATTGCTCACTTCAAGCTGATTTAGCTTAACACTGGACTTATTCACTGATCAAAAAACACAAGCACGTTTACCACTTTTGGTAAATAATAGTTAATAGAGTATATTTTGTAAAAGCCTATTTTTATATAAAAGTCTTATTTATGTTTTTTGCATATTCCTTGCCCGAAAGTTGAAAAAAGTTTAATCTTTGTGAAAAAAGCTAATATTTGGGTTGTAACATTTGGCCCATGTTGTCAATGCCATGGTTGTTTATTGTAAAAGAGACATTGTCTGTGTTCAAACATTTGCTGCATTTCATGACTACTACTGATTGAATACAGGAACCAATTAACACCAAGAAACTCTGATCTCAGTCCATTTTTGCTTGCTCATCTTTATTTATTCTTGTTTTATACATACTGACAGAATATAAAGGGCAGTGACGTTTTTCCAAGGGCAAATCTGAGGTATATGTATCAAATGAAAGCTTTTGATTAAATCTTTTTGCAACTAAAATCCTGCAGTAATTTTACTTATCAATTGATGAAAAAAGTATATAGTCTAAATAAGGACCACAGTAATTATCATACCATTGTTTTAAGAAATTCCATAAGAAGACCATGGTTATTTTCTAAATTAAAAAAATATATTTAAAAATGTAATTATTTGGTGACATAAAAAAAACATCTCATCAAACTGTGAACCAGAATGTTACTTACACCCTTTAGATCCTCCATACATGTAACATATTGGAAAGAAAACACATTGTAGGTAAGATTTGTATCAACTTTAACTACAAATGAACTATAACTAATAGCCATCCGTGACATAAAAGAGATGTTCTTTTGAGACGGGGGGAAAGTTCCTGGGGCCTAATTGAGGGCCCAGCTCACAGAGACTGGAAGTGGCTGAATGCCTGTAGTCTAATGCTAGGGTCCCAGTGTAATTAATGATGCTTCTTGGGCTGGCTGTCAGGCTGACGACTTGCTCAGCCGGGGGAGTGGGGAGCTGTCAGGTGATCGATGACCCGCACATCTGCTGCATTGACTCCTGTGCCGCTAGGTTGCTACAACAACTCCGCCATGGTCCCAGAAAATGCAGGCCTCAAGTCTCCAGGAGAGGCAGGGCGACGTGTCAAGCAAATGTTAATGACGCTAAAGCTAACGGTGATTTGGGATTCCACTCTCATCGGCCGGGAACTACAGGGAAGAGACGGATTCAGAGTGTTGACTGAAAACTTGCTCCTAGTAATCTCCCAGGATTGACAAATGGGATGGTTGTAAAATTTTCACCTGTGCTCATCTGGACTTAGTTTTTTTCACAGTCCCATTCTTTTTTTTCCATGCTGTAGTTCTGAAGTCAGCATTATTTTACAGTGATGAGAGGTATTGTGTGTCATTGTAAGGGATAACCTGAAAGGTGTAAAGAACAAGGGCTTAGTCTTTGTATCAATATCAATTTTCAGCTTTTGTGATATTCACCTACAATGGGCACGCTTTAGAAAAGGGCAGAGTGTAAAAAAGTCAAGGAAATCTAAACCCCACTGATGGAAATCTAACCTTTATATTTTCCATCTCCAAGGTTTTATGAAAGTTTTTACCTACATGTAAACTTTTCACATCAATTTCCACCTCAGAAAATAGTACCAGGACTTAACGAGCTGTAATCTAGGTCTAAGCAGGACAAAACCAGTCCAAGTACCGCCAAAGAGAGCCGTCACAGATTGAGAACCAATAACCTATTGAAAACGTGAATACTTAATGGCATATCTGCAAAGCTCAAAGTCTGGATCATAAGGCACAATTAAAGTTAGATGTAGTTGGTTGATATAAGACTAATGTAAACTAAAATGCAATGAAAAGTTCTTCGCTAGGTTTGTATAGTATATTTCTTATACTTGATCCGCTATGCCTTGTTAAAGTTTGTCACTATTTGTCAGTGTTTATGCAGTGCTAATCCTACCCCTATTTAAATAGGGGTGGGTGATATGATGATAAAAAATCTAATCATGATAAGAAATTATGTCAATCTACTAATCTGGGAAGATCGCTGAATCATGATACAGTGCAAGCGCCATTTTTCATGCTAGTGTTCATATTAGTAACAAAAGGGAAAACAATTATACTATGTTTTAAGCTGAACATTGGATTGGAAATACATTGAATTTGTAGTTAAAAATATTTTATGATGACACTGATCGCAGTAGTCCTCAGTGTAAGACAAAAAGTCTATGTCATGATCACTAAAATCATGATAAAATTGAAACTGTCTTAATAAAAATCACTTTACATTTTTACCATTTTTACCATATCTATATGGCTAGATATAGGGGCCCACCCCTGTATCTAGCCATAATTATAATAGGGAGTGGATAGTAATTTTGATGCAGCTATAATTGATATATGTAAACTAATTGCTAACACGTCATGCTAACAAGACTTTGATGTGATCCTTGTCCCCAGTTCTTTGATGCACCTTTACATTAAGTTAATTCACCTGTAGTTGTAGCAGTCAGGTGCAGAACAGCCGCAGTGGCTTCATCTTTATTGAGTCACAGGCACAAAACACCACCTTCTTTGATAGTGCAGCCTAAGTCAGACACCCCGAGGGATCACTGGGACAATAATTATAATCTTGCTGTTGTTTCCCTATAAACACGAGCAGCAGGCCATTGCCAAGATGTAGAGGGGTGTAATATCCTTGTTGCTATGAAGTGGGGTTACTTTGGTGTTTTATTTAAAGACACACACACAGTTAGATATAGGGATGGGACAAGATATCAAAATACCGATATATTGAGATTTGGTAATACTGTAATGATCGGAATTAATAATTTGCCATAGGCCTATTTCACAAAACTGACACCTAGCTGTAGTTAAATTTTGTTTCTTATTTTGTTTGTGAGATACAGTTGAAGTATTCACTGTTCTACTAATTATTAACTACATTTTACCTACATAATTGTTATCATTAGGGTTAAGGTTGGCATTAGTTACAATGTAGTTACATGTTATTACAGTTTGTTACACAATGTATTACATTGTACTTAATGAGGCTGATACATTGAGGTATATATAACAATGGAGTAATGGAGTCCTAGTCTCACTAAGGGGTTGTGACCGCACTTCCGCAGCCGTTTGGCTAGCCCCTGGAGGAGATCTGACTCCACTGCGCAGCCGCAGTTGCGTTTGTGTCTCCGTTCCCATGGTGACAACCA